>WIXG01000065.1:0-273614 GCA_009869945.1 Mesaphorura yosii | reverse complement strand
TGATCAAGATTAATCATTCATAAATTCTTGAATTGGTTACAAGAAATTTAAAAGGCTAATTTTGAAACATGTTTCCGCCAGTTTCATCACTCTCTCTGCCCTTCTTTCTAGACTGACACGCAGGGATGGCACTGGATACATATCCGATATTTATCAAGTGATATTTTGATATTTTTGATATTTTCCAATTTCGGCTCAATATAGCGTGCAATAAATTTTGGAGCGCTTTGCGCACGATTTGGGGGAAATATCGAAAATATCACTGATATTTTCGATATTTTCAATTTTGTGTTTTATGAATATAAATTCCGCAGAACAGCATTCAGGCACAAAAATACAATTTTCAGTCCATTTTGGCCGTTTGGTTTTTGAATTTCTATTAATGGAGGATAAATGCGCTAAATGAAAGGAATGGAATGGTTGCAAGAGGTTGTTACGAAATTCGCAACTTGACTCCGGCTTGGATTAGGCTAGAACGCAACGGTCTTCATAGAACTAACTCATATTACACAGTGGCATTGGACTGAGTACAATTTCGAGTTCCAGAACAAGCATAACTACTCACTCAATTCTTATAAATAGTCTCACATCTCAGCTTTCGTTATAATTCTACGTTCTGACTTAGCTGTGATAACATCGTTAAGTTGAAGGATTCCACTTTGATTTTCCAAGTTAACTAGAAGCTAAATTCAGAAATCAGTACCGTTCGCTTTATCATCATGCCAAGAAGTAAGGACCCAATCTGGGATAATTTCATCGAAGTTAACAAGGCCAACAACACCGGCCAATGGGCGAAGACCAAGAGTTGTGGAGCCGAGATGCAATGAATGCGATGAATTCCAGCCAGGATGAAGCAACACGTTGTGGTCTGCACCGGGCCACAGCAATCCAGCTCAGCATCGCAGCCCACGTCCACTCCAAAGTGTCCGAAGCCGAAGGCGACTGGAGGAGAGAAACTGAAGACTTCAATGGACTCAGCTATTATTCGAACATCGCCATCATACAAAAGAGCACTTGACGAGCAAGTCACCAATTATTTCTACGCCACAAATACGCCATTTCAGCATGCTGATCACCCTGAATTTATTAAACTCTGTGACATGCTGAGACCAGGATACAAGCCACCTACCCGAAAAGACATGGCTGGACAACTGTTGAACTCAGCGTACTCATTCCAGTACGAGCAAGCCAAGACACAGTTTGAGTCCAGCACTGTTACGATGGCTTTGGATGGTTGGTCAAATGTCAACAATGAACCAATCGTCTGCATCAACATCATCAATGGCGTCGGACAAACAGCCTTGGTTCAAACTATTGATACTTCTGGGCACTCACACACAGCCGAATACCTGCAACAACTCGCCAGCTCTGGAATCAAGCGATGCGAATCTGAATTCAATCTTAGAGTTGGCTCATTTGTGACCGACAAGGCTGGCAATGTCACGAAGATGAGACGAGAATTGCAGAAACAATACGACCTGGACATTATTCGATACGGCTGCACATTGCATATCCTTCCCTTGCTCTCACAAGACGTCAAGTTTCCTGAAGTGACCGGGCACATTGTAAAAATAATCAAGTATTTCCTCAACCATCACCATCCGGCTGCTTGGTACAAGCAATCAAACGGTAGAAGGCTTATGCTACCAATTGAAGTGAGATGGAATACAATTTGTCAAGCCATTATGTCTTACCTGAAGAACCGTGGAATAATCGTCCAGATTTGCCAAGACAACAAGTCACAAATTGACAAAGATGTGTACAAGCTGATGAATGACGCGAAACTCACCACAAATGCAGAAGACTACGCTGCAAGAATGGCACCAATTGCAATTGCCTTGGATCGGACTCAGCGCGATCACACAACAATTGCTGTGGCAGTTGAAATCTGGCACAACTTGGCGCTCAAGATAGCAGATCAGCCGAATTCGATGCAGCAAAACCTGGTCAAACGGCGAGACATGGCATTGGGCACTGTGCACTATTTGGCGAATATGGTAGATCACTGTTTCCGTGGCCAGCGCGTTACTGAAGACAAGAAGAGTTTGGCCTATGAATACCTTGCGCAAATTTCCAGCGAATTCGTTCCTCTCCTCGTTAGCCACTGCGCACGCTCTGACGCATTTCCAGCTTACATATACGAGGCCTCGCTACGCAAAATGCAGCCGATCGACATGTGGAAGTCAATTAACTTGGAAAATTGTACTTCGTTCAATTGGAGCCAATGCAAACCCCAATGGATTAAGCTCTGCGAGCAATTACATTCAGCTGACGCAACAACGGCTACTGTTGAAAGAACATTTTCAACATTTGGATTGGTCCAGTCAAAGCTTCGAAACAGGCTTGGCAATGAGAAAGCGGCGAAGCTGACATTTTTGTTCAAGCACATGAACCAGAATACGGATGCCAAGAAGAAGGGACTGGACTGGGTTTGGGCGGAAGAGGACGAAGAGGAACTTGATTTACCGGAGGAGGAAGAAGCTGAAGCTGCTGTAGGTGACTCTGACATCGAAATCGTATCAGAAGAAGGCGACGGACGACTCCCCACCACAAGCACAGGCTCAGTTCCAGCAGCGCCACCAGCAAAGCGTAAAGCTCCAGCAACACAGCTCTGGAGCGGTGAAGACTCCACCTAACACTGCACCATTCCACTCCACTGCCATAATTTTAAGGGCCACAAATACTCCAAAGAGTAAAACAATCACTTTAAAATTTAAATAAAATAGCTCGCTTGTAAACGTTAGCTGATTGACGCGCTTTGTTGAAAATATCAAAATTTTTATCAAAAAATTATGATATATATAAAAATATCATGATATTTTCCACCTCTGCTGACAGGTGTACAAAATACGGCAGGCATCTGTCTGTAGGTGCTAGTATGTGAAAACTTTTCAATTAATCCACTGTCACGTCACAATTGCAATTTACAGTTCAGTTGCAATTCAGTTGTTCCTTCGCTGTACCCTTGCGAATGTATTCCAGTGTAAATTGGTGGTGATAGTCTAGTGGCACATAGCACCTTGGGTCTTGGTACGGATCGAATTCCGCGAATGGAGAACTGGATCCTTCGTACGAAGAATGAAGTATACAGATCCGCATGTCGTCGTCGTTCGATGATACTGCGGTCCGCATTTGTAAAGAAATGCAAGACTGCTTATTGTTCTTTCGAAAAATTTAATCGAGATCAAAGGCAAACCACCAAGAAAATAGATTCCAAACCACAGGCGCTCATGATTGCCGCTTGGCATCGCATGTGAGGAATAACTTAAAACTATTATTCAGAAAAGATTGGTGAGGCGTTATAGTAATTTAGGATGGTCTGCGAAAACGTCTTTCGCTTTTGACTGGTTCTCCATTCCGTCCAACTTGTGGACAAGGTGGTTGGCTGGTTGGCTTTTGACTGTTTACCATACTCCTGAATCGAAGCGGTGACAATGTCCTGCTCCTGAGCGCAATCTTTGGGCTGCACTGGGACGTGCATAATTTGATTCAGTGCCATACGTTGGAATCCAAGTCCCAAATTTGAAGTTATCATAAATTCTTCTTTGCATCCAGTGGACCAGCAGACGCTAAAGTTGTAAACGCTACGAAAGAAACTTTGATTTATCGGCTTGCCGAGCTTCCTCACAGAAATTCTCACGTATGAAATGCCTTTGTGAATCGTGCACGAGAGTGGAATGCTAGAAGAAAAGTCGCCAAATCACAATTAAATCACTAGGCAATTGATCATAATTTACTCAACAGATTCGCATTAAGAAAGACTGAGCACCTTAAGGTCATAGTTAAATTGGCTAAGTTGAGTTTTTAGATCCTAAATGCATAATATCAACACGAAGTCAAAAGTTCCAAATCTCCAGCAAGCTTTTTATAGCAAGTACAATAAATTGGACATTCTTACTAGCAAAAATAAAATTAAATCACACAATAATTCTTAACACTGGATCAAAAAATTCTGATTACGTGACCTAAGCAAATATATTTGACTTTGACGAGATTTAAGTCTTCTCTTAAAGGCATGTCTTCATTCGCGATTCGCTTGTCTTTGTTTTTATAGCCAGTCGATATATCCACATTTCCATTGAATTGTAGCAAAACAGAATGCTTAAATGCGCTTTACGTCACGTCAAGAATTAATTTCACGGACCTCAGATGGTCCAGCAACTCAGTTTCCCACAACGTTATTGGTCTTCCCACTTGCAGCATTTCAGCTTCTTCGCCAAGCAGCAAATTTTCTGGAGCCGCCGTGTCTTTCTTCGTCGTGAAGCCAAGTTCGATGCTCAACTTTTCGAGGACGGATTGTATTTGATTGGTGACTGACAGCTTGTTTGTATACAAACAGTCGGCTTTTCTGAATGGTTCAGCATTGCTGCATTTCCGGGCTGTTGCATTCAGAGACAAACGAACACGAGTTGCTGGATCCAACTCACTGAGGAGAAATCGAAGCAATGTCTTCGCTGTAACTTCTTCGTTCACTGGAAAGGTGCGGCCTTCAATACCACTAATTCTGAAAAGATAGGATATAGTGAGCGATCCTGCATGGCATAGCACACCAAAATTAAGCTGTTCAACTTACGGTGTTGATGCATTCTGAGGTTTGGTTGCCGATGAGTACAAAACAAACGAAGGAATGGTGTCAGGATTCAAGGCAGACGGCAAGCTATTCGCATACGTGTCAATTTTGCCCAAAGTAACATTCACGTTGTAGTTCTCAAGGAATTTCCCCACTTTCAGGAATTGAGTCAGTACCACGTTGCAGAAACCGCAGAACTTGGCCGTATACATCAGGAACAGAGATGTGGACTTGGCGGGCTTGGACTCTAATGATTTTGACGCGGCAGTTGCTTGGCTGGTGCCATTCATTACATTTAAATACTCCAGAAACTCCTCCGAGCTAAACTTCTGAACTAGTTGTCTTTCTTTGGTGACATTCTGTGCGCGTTTCCGGCTATCGCTTTCCACAATTAAATGACTAGGTCTAGCACATCCACTCTCCGACTCCATCGTGAAACTGTGAATGGTTCTGGCCAGCTCTGATATGTTGAATGACGTGAAAGGCATTAAGACTTCGTTCTACAATACAAAAATTAAGAGCAACTCGAAGCGGGTATCCAACAGCAGTAAAGTATCAACTGCCCAGTATCCAGTTTACCTGAGCATCAATTATGAATGCCATCGGATCTTGGCCAGGGCTGCTGCTATGCATTTTACCAAATGAAATATTGCTGCTATTTCCTCCGTCGACATATCTAACATTGTATTGTTTTAAACCAAACGCTACTTCAACGAAATGAGGAATGTCAACTGGATCCACCGCGAAAAATTGGAATTGACGTTGAGAAGCACAGCTCAGTCCCGCAAAATTGAGCTGGCTTGAAATGTTCTCGAAGTTAGAAATTGAATCTTTAATATAGAAAGATTTCTTGGCTCTCCAGTGTTCCAATTGTGGCAGTAACATTTTGCAGTTGAATGTTGTGGTCTTCGAGTTCAAGCAAATATCACCGATCGACTTCCAAAGTTTCATCCAATCTGTGACAGACAATACAAGGATCACGCAGGATTCAAACTAATTCGACTTGGCTCAGCTTACCTGAGTTTAATTTATGAAGCGTTCTTCTTAGTTTTGTCACATTTCCACTCTGATTGCAGTTGAAATAGTCCAATGCAACCTCTTTCACTTGATTGTAGAAAGGCGAGTAGGATGATGGGTAATATCTTTTAGTTACAAGCAGGAATGTGGGCCCTTTCAAAATCTCCTTCGACAAGTCAGCTGGAGCTAAAGACACTGGACGATTTGCAAACCCATTGCGAACAGAATAAAGCCACGTTATTGGCAATTTTCTAGAGCGCTCAGTTACCCATTCGAGTATCTGAATTACGGGCCCTTTTCCTCCTGCAACATCGAATGAAGGAATGCATTTGGTAACTAAATTTTGATTTCTGAGTTCCACTCACGATTCTCACCTTTTGTATTTTCTTCATTCTCATGAAAGCCACTCGTCCACTTGGCAGTGTGTATTTCATTGAATAATACCAAAGAGATGGTACTCGTTGAAGGGTTCAGAAAATACTTCTCGGCCAAATGCGGCTTCAAAATAACACCGAATCCGACCTGGCCAAATGAATCGAGCTCGAGATGTCGGAGTGCCACTTGGCGATATGTTTCGTACGCGTTATTTCCGTTCGCTTCAGTAAAGTTGAAATAGGACAATAGAAGGACCTAAGAATAAGTGTCGATTTGATGGTTTGGAGATGTGAAGAAAGTATGCTACCGAGTACCGACAGAATAATTGCATGCTGTTATATGTAACCTTACATCATGTTGACTACGAAAATTCCAAAAGTTGTCTTCAGTGTCAAGTCTCGTCATTGGCTTTAAGGCCAAATGAATAAACCTAATCATTAATTGAGAACGAATTGGACCACTGTATATCACACCCTGCAAAGATAAAGAAAAACGATATGAAATATGAAAAAAGCTTGTGCTGTTAAGTGGCAGATTTGTGACCGCATCTTACCGTTGGGCTCATTGCGTGCATCACAAAAATTGGAAAATGGGACATGCTCTTGTAGTTTTGCCTGCACTGGCCGTTGACGTACCAGCAATTCACGCCAACGAATTTTATAAGCCCTGGCTCAGTATTGTGAAAATAGTGAGCTACATTCAGGAATTCATTTCGAGCGTCCAAAGATTCGGAGTCCCATGGAGCGTAGTAAAATACGAATGTCGGCACGTATGGAATAGTGTTCCTGGCAAGGTCGGCATAATCCCCATTATAATTGTCTTGAAGATACCGACTAGCGGCAGGTGGAAAAAACGGCTGTGGGGAAGACGCCGTTTGTATTTTGGCAGGACTAGAAACAGTGACGCAGTTTAGTAAAAGCTACGTGAATGTCTTTGTAGGTATCTCACTCACCCTTTCTTTACTAAACTTAAGGCACTTGCAATCAGGAAAAAGATCAGGCCGATCTCCTTGTGATACTTTCCTGATAATCTTGCCATCTTGCTCAGGACGTATTTTAAGGCAGGTACCAGTCGTGGTTTTTGTTTGGCCTGAATTTTAGACGTATCAGCACCAGCGTGCCCAAGTCTTAAACGACCTCGTGCGCTTGAAAGCGTTTCAGAGCGTGCACTTATGCTTGTGCTAGAGCTATCGTCGGGTGATGGTGATTCTGAGCTGGACTCGTCCCCAGAAGTTGATTGTCCGTCCTCCAACTCTGATTCATATGAAGGATTAACGAACTTTGAGACAGGATTCCGCCTCTGTCGCAGTTTAATCTTCTTGCGATGAAGGTGCAAATGCCGGGCTACTGAATTATTCTTACTGCCCGAGCTGTCGTCGGAATTTAACCGGTCGCCAGACTGTGCTGAATTGTCTTCTTCGTCTTCAGAGTGATATTCGTACTTGAATGCAGGAGCCTCCGTCGTGCCTTCGTGGTTGAAACTTGAGCTCATTCCGTATCCTGAAATCTAGACACGAGCCGGACTGCTGGAAATTGTGGCTTGCAGCCAAGAGATTTCATTTCAATTGCGATTCACATAAGGCAGAGTTCGGACTTTAGACATGTGTTTCTGGCTCTGAAGTCGTGCGCATGGATAGGCCACCTGGCTGGTCAGGTCTCAGCAGGAAGCAGGTGGTCACCCAGTTCCCTCGAGGCGAAATTAGTGAATACTGATGCTGATTGATGATGTGTTGCGCAAATGTTGGCAAGGACCGACGCGATGTCAGTCGTCTGTCATATCTCGGGCTTCCCTGGCTAGTCGATGTTCGCTACCTGTGATGTGCCAACAAGACGCTTAATTACCGAGCCAGAGGGACCCCGATTGTGACAAAAAGAGGTTAACTTACCAACATGTGAATCAAGACAGTTGCTCCTTTCGGAATCCCGTTAGTGCCGTTAGCCCATGTCTGTTATGTCGACGTGTCACCACGAATCCTCAAGATACTGATGAACCAAATTGATGTCTCCAATTAATTACGCTGCAAGTGTCACCAATTTTTTTGCTGTACCCGCACAGGAAGTAAATAACTTTGACATTTATAGTTCAATCCACTTTACAGTCTTTTATTAGCAGCTCAATGTAACTTCAGTACGGTGAAACCATACTTCGCAGCTGGGAGCTTTCGTACACACGTGAAAGGTTCTTATAAGACAAGACCCAGTTCAGAGGTGGAGTTTCAGATTTTTACAGTGGGAAGATTGTAATTTATAATTGGAAGCGAGGTACAGACGAAAGCAAAGTACTATAATTAATTTAGTTTTGGTGTAACTTCAGTCTAGTCAATTGCATCGCAGGGCCAGGGCTGAAGGACAGCTTCCACTGACACCAGTTGTATTTCATCGTTGTAAGTCTGGAAATTTTTCCAGTACTTGTTCCATTTATCCTCAATCAGTCAGAATCAGCCAAGGGAAAATGCTTCAAATTCAGAGGCACGCGACTGAATGCATTTTAAAGTGCATTGAAGGTAGTAAGATTTGTTACACAGTTAACGCATAACACTTACACTGTTTTGGTCTTAGGAAGTCATCTCAGATTGCCAGTCACGCTTCAAACTAGAGAAATTTCGCTTTCAGTGTCGGCATCAGGGAAGCATAATTTCAGAAAGTTTTATCTCGGGAATAAGCGTGGAGACAGAGCCTTTAAGAGGAAACGCCATGAAAATCCCGAGTTATTTCCAGATATGCCAATTGAGAGTGAGTCCTGGACAAGTAAATATTTCGGTGCTGTACGTGTATTGAATTGGAAATGTTCACACTTCAGCTGAAGTAAAGGAGGTGGGATACAAGTACGGTCAGGCTCATAGAGTGGTGCCAGAGATGATCCCGGAGCTAATCGTGCCAGACTTGACTAATTGCAAGGTAAGTGTACCTTACGAACTAATTCCTGAACACAGTGCCCATGAAATTATTTTGCTCCGTAGCTGAAGCCATACGTCTCCTACCGCGTGGCTGATATTGTACAGCAAGAATTTACGCCGCAGGAGCTGTTCGGCTACGTTTACCAGAGTAAAATTGAGAAGGATTTCGAGTAAGTTTGCAAAGTCTGAATATATTTCCATTTGAGATTTGAGGGAAGTGGTTGGCGAACTTATAACATAACTATAACTATATAACATTGCTGCCGTAAACTTGACTTAGAAATGGGAAGCTGGACGCTGAAGGCAATCCACTGGAACCGAGTATCGAGGAAAAGCTGAATGCAGAGAGGGCGTATTTACTAGCTCGGAGAACCGGAAGCGATATCTTCAGTGAAAGAATACCAAAATTATGGGAATGTTTAGACGAGTTCGAGTTGGATGATTATGAGAAAGATTACATGTTTTACCCACCAGAGAAGGTTCCGGTCAAGGTCAAAGAGATTAAGGAGGCAGATATCAGTGAAAAGGAATAAGTCAGCAATCAGTAATCCGTGTTCATCCACTAATTTGCTGTCTGTTAATTTAGTTTTTCTAACTACTGGCAATAAAGCAAAGGCTGAAACGGTGCGTCGCTTTATGACTTTATCCTTGGAATTTTGTTGTGGCGAAGCGCAACGCAAAATCTAAAAGTTGATTATCAAAACAACGCAGTCATCTCAATTTCAATCATTTTGAAGTTGAACACGAATTCGGTTTCTGATTACAAGATTCTAGTGATACTAATTATTTGCGCAACTCTTCAAATTAAAGCTTATCACCACGAACGAACAAGAAACTTAACTCCAAAGATGCCTGAGACGCCAGCGAAACCTTGCCAGGCTGCAGGCGCTTCGGCTTCGACTCCGAATCCTGCCCAGATTCCAGCTGGTCTTGAGCTTTTGTACGCTGCAGAGCAGCAAAACCTCCACACGGCTGTACACGCGTTCGTGTTAAGTGTACACTGGGCGATCGTTCGTGCTGGGCTTCGTCTTCGCTCAACTGATCAGCATTTTACTGAGCGACTACCGCAGGGATGGTCGACTTTGGTCAATCAAATTGCAGATGGGAAACTGATACTGAATTACGTGGACCCCGTTGCAAACAATACTTACCAGTTTAAGATCGTGGAGGTCTCGCCAAATGACACAATTGTGGTTACTGTATTTCGTCAGCCGACTCCAGCTCAACCTACGTCAACGTCAAAATCAAGCAACAGTTCCTCGTCGACTGCGCCGAAAACTCAGCCAACGTCAGCGTCGACTTTTCGAATCGCGTCTTACGTCAATATGGAATCTTTCCCGCATGGTTCAGAAGCACAGGCTACCAGATCAGCCTCGGTTGGAGCTGCGTACATAAATTCAAGCGAGATGGAGAGGAAGATCTGGGCAGAACTGTTTGAACCGATCGGACTCCATGTTCTGGGTCAGCCTCCTGTTCTTGGACCTTATGAAGACAAGACGAAGAAAGAAGAAAAGAAACAACCGGAGCCAGAGCGTGTCGATGTGGACTACGATGATTCGTATTATCCAGATATGGAACCGAGACCCAGCCCATTGCGTCCTGCGCCTCTTCAGCCAGGTGGAATCGGCGGTATGGGTGTCGGCCCTATGTAAGTTTTACCTGGCGAATATGCCATCAAATGCCAAAGTAAAGCGCTTGGCTTAACGTGATGTTTGTTTCATGCAGTGATCCCTTCGGTGGTGGACTTGGTCGATCAGATTTGGATCCTTTGGGACGTTTTGGAGCGGGAATGATAGCAGATCCAAGGGGGTTCAGGAATCCAAACCGCACGGGTCCTCCAATGGGACCCGGACTGCCGTGAGTTTGAATACGAATTGATTTCGTTAATTTTCCAATGCTCGTTGCACGGTTTAGTCTAACATCTATTTGTTTTGCTTTGTAATTTTTAGTGGACAACTTCCTCCCGGAGCAAGATTTGACCCTTATGGTCCAGTTGGACCAGGAGGCCCAGGACGTGGTGGCACCAGACCTCGACCAGGAAATTTCGGACAACCGAACCCAGACAATGAACAACCACCGCCTGGTTTCGACGACATGTTTATGTAAACTGCGCTAAGAAACGCAATTTGTTGTTAATGTATAAATTCTAACTTCTGGAATTTTTATTAAATTCGTAATGACGTGATTTTCCAAATGTAATTTGTAAGGCTGACAACTCAGAACTCACAATACTATTTTGAACTCCATTGGGCCACATTTCAAATCATCTGTCGTGAATATTCCAATTGTGCTAGATTGTGAGAAACTTGGAAGCGTGATTATTTTCGTCTTGTTCCATTCCAAAGTCTTAAATTCCTTTTGATTTCCAATAACCAGAAGATTTGGTGCTTCACTGAGCACGAAAACATCCTTCTTAATTCCGGGGTGCAAGGCCAAAGTGTCCGGTGCCGTTGGGCACAAGTGACCCCATTGCAAAAGCTTTCTTGACATCTCCAAAGGATTCGTGGTGTTTGAGAATCGCATCGCGTCCAACACGGGCTCTCCATCCATAAAAATAGCATCGAGCAGCTGCTCAGAGCCAGCGCCAGTCTTCTTGGATATGTTTAGATGAAGTCGAGTCGGATTGGAGAGCAAATGAAAATTTGAATACTGCTTCGATATAGGGAAAAGGCAGCGATGGAGTGGTGGCTGAGGATACATTGGTTCAGCTGGATCCGTCTTGCCAGGAATCACGTACACTTCCATTGTTTTCTGAAAATAGGAACATGAGCAGTCAGTCATGCAGAAAAGAGTCCGCAGCCTTGAGAAAATGGACTTACAGCTAGTTGACTGATTAAAGTGTCAAGTTTCTTGGCAACCTCCGCAACCTTTACGAATTTTTCGCTTTGAGCACTTGAACTGCTACTCGCAACTGCATTTGCATCTTCGACAGTAGTACCAAAGGAGTTGCCAACAAAAAATACACGCGAAATTTCGCCAATGACGTGCTCTTGCTCGAGTTCAGATCCTGCGAGCCCTTCAAGGTATTCGAACAGCATGCCAAGTTGTGGTATGTTCGTATCATCCACCCGACGAAGATTCGTACCAGAAATGAAAATCTGAAATGACCAGAATTTTCACTTTAATACCCAAGTCAATTTAATCTCGCTCTCAATTATTCTTACCATTCTGCTCTTGTTGCAATTTTTAACTTGTGGCCAAATGCACGGTTTTGGTGTCGCCCAAATTATGTCATGAACTTCGAACTTTCCATCTATGTTTGGCTTCCCTTTGACAGCACACACGATGCCATTCACAAGGCCATCGATTGAGAATTCATTCTTAATATGTGCAGCAGGAATTAAACGGACACGTGTAGTTTCATCTTCCATGAGAAGCACATCTTTCCCGGAGACAAAGTTCGTTTTCTTGGAATTGCGCAGATCGGACTCAGAACGCAACTCAATTTCGTCCACAAGTTCTTGAAGTATTGACGGCTTCTCTGGTTGCTGCTTGAATAGTGTGCCGATGATAGCTAAGATGTAACAGACTCGTCAATTGTCGACGCTCAGCCTCATCCCTCGCAATTTGTAAAATGTGTGATTAGTTCCTAAGTTTCATTTTACTTACCAACTGTGATATCTTCTCTTAGAGCAATGTGTTGTTCATGTTCATGAGAAGAGCTTGTCCCTTGACTCAGCGTTTCATCTGGATTCGTCGATTTGTGCCCATTCGCCTTCTTTGGAGACGCCTTGTCGTTTCCAGAAGATGTCGATGACTCACAAAGTTGTGCAATCGGCTTCAAAGGAATTCCTTCCCATTGTTCCTTAACCATAGGCTTTAGAGATTCTCGCATTGCAAGCAAACGCACAAAATAAGCGTGTGCATATTGCCTGGAAAATTGCTTCGTCTGCCGCACGGAACTCCAGTTTGCTGTCTCTGGCACAGTTGTAGAATTAGAGTTGAGTTCCAGACGCTTGCTGATATCACTGCTAAACTTTTTAGTTCCAGCGAACGAAAGGAGCGATGAATGAGGTGGAATTGGTGATTCCAAATCAATGTCCATGGCTTCCATGATTTCCTATTGCATTTGCAATGTAATTTGATCCTAAACACGACGATACAAAGGTCAGTATGCCTATGCCGTATAAAACAGCACCGGAAGGCTCCCGTTTAATTAATTAACTTACCTCGGTTCGGTGTAGTTCGTACGGTATGTTACGTTCGGTTCGGTTCGTGTGTTTAGAGCGTTTTAGGAATTCCGCAACTAAATTCAAAGGTCATCTGACGTTCCTGTCGCTATTGCCACAATCTGGAATCTTGGCTTTCGACTCTACAGCCTGTGTAAGGAATCCGATTTTGATAAGATGGCTCTAACTTTAATTAACTAAAATCACGACAATTCTGGACACGCATACAGAAAGAAGTTGGAAGTGGACGTCATTGTTCAATCCCGCTTCAGATTTTCGTTTTACACGCAGCAACACCAACACATTCACATTCCACAGGAAATTTGGCTCATACGGACAAGTACGTCTTAAATCCTTGCTTGAGTACCAGTTGGCCCATTAGCTCAGTTGGTTAGAGCGTCGTGCTAATAACGCGAATGTCGCAGGTTCGAGCCCTGCATGGGCCACAACTTTTTGCATCGTGATACCATTGAAAATTGACAAGCATTTACGTGTACCACACATTATTTATTGCGAAAATGCAAGTTCAGACGATTTTGACAAGTTGTGGTTAATTTTTAGTTCAAAACACTCCGAATTCAATTTATTCGATTGATTGCATCAGTTTACACTTTGCATATGCACGTTTTGTAATGATTGATTGCATAAAGTCTAAATTATCACAGAATCTTGCTAAAAATAGATGGTTCCTTAACAAAAATTGGAAAGCTGCTAATAGAGTAATTAAGAAGGCTGAAGAGCCAGCGAGATGTGATTAAAAATACGTGCCATATGCGTTTACTTAAAGGAAGTAATCGGAATAGGAAGGAATCTATTAAAAAATGCGTTCGTGAAATCAATAATCTCAAGAGTTACTGAAGAATGAGTTATTTACTATAACTTGAATCCATTAAAGCGTCGTGCCCGTGTCCGTGAAATTCAACTCAGAGTCCCAAGAATGAATTCTGCTACATTCTTGAAGCATTCATTTAGCCATCTTCTGCGCCAATTTATCTTTCTGTACAAAGCCAAGTTCAAAAACAGTACGTAAGCTCTATGGCTTGATTAAGGTCTTTTGATAACATTGTTAGAATTGTAGTTACCAGTCCACCCTTCTTTTTAGGTGCTTTCGTAAAGTACTTTGAAAATGCACTTTGCTTCTGTTGAATAAACCGTTCACTTTCCCGAATTTTCTCCTTGAGAATTTTCTGCTGCTCGCCTTTCCAGATTTCTTTGAAATCATTGCAGAAGCGCAGCCAATTTGTAAAGAAGTCGGCTGGCGGGCAGACAATTGCCTTGCCTGCGACCTTTTTGTTCGGGTTGAAGTCAAAGAACTTCATTGTTGTGAGATACCTGAGGACGATAAGTTAATCGACCATGTCAATCAGATTTAGCTGCGGATCTTTAATCTAAAACGAATCTTAACGCAAACTCTTACATTCTTTGTCCTTCTTCATAAGTTTCCTCGATATTCTGCACTTTGCCCTTCGCCTGATCCAGGAATTCAGTCATTTTAGTCTTGAATGGTTCCAGATTCTCGTCTGTACTGGAATTGATGACAATATGAGTGCGCTTTTCACAATCTGAAACAAAAATTCGTCAAGTAAGACTTCGGCTCGGAGTGGTATCCGCCAAAGTTAAAAGGCAACTTTCAAGAAGAAAACAGATGTCCACCTTCTTACCTTCCAAATCCTTTTTGAGAATATTCAAATCCTTTTGAATAGCATCAAAGTCAATTGACGCAGCACTTTCAATATCACTGGGTTCCGGAGTCGGAAGCTTCGCTTCAGTCGTTCCTTTGAACTCGTCATACATCTAAATATTTGACAGAATCTCGTCAATATCTTTCAAACCTGTCCAGCCTTAAGTTTCCACTCACCGCTCACTGCAATTTTAATTGCCTTACCTGAACGTACGTCGCCACAATAAAATGCAGGAATGTGTACGAATTTTCTTTGCTTTTGACATCGCGCAATTGTGGCAAGATTTCCAAACTAAATCCATCGGCCTGACCTCTAACCATGTTGCCTCCATTCATATAATTTCCGTATGTTAAGATCAGCGCGAGCACTTTCTGCAAATCTTTTGACGAGACGAGTTTCTCACAGACTAATTGGAAATTGTTCAGTTTCGTTTCGATGGATGACAAGGACTCGTAAAATGTGAATTGAAATATGAAGCAGGTTATGCGGTCCGCAAACTTTGGAATCGAGTGGAGATCATACAAATATCTGCAAAATAATGTTGAAATGTTGAAAGACTCAAGTAAAATGATACTCCTCAAGACAAAGCGGCTATTGTCTTTACCTGTCAGCGGGATCCAGCGCGACATCAGAATTGCTATCAACTTGATCTTTGATTAAGGCATACTCTTCATCACTTGCTTTCTGTTGCGGTCAGACATCAAAACAAAAACATTTCACCGGATTAGTCTTGACATGCTGTCGATAACTCATGGAAATGGCACTTACACATGCTAGAACCTTTTCCAATGTTTCCAATTTGAGATCGCCGAGTTCCAAATTATAGATTATTGACTTGATCTTGGAAATATCCTCCAACTTGTTACTTTTCACAAAAATCAATAAATTTTGCGCACGCTTTTGGTCAAGCAGCGACACCGTCTGCTGCCGAGGCTTTTTCGACGCCTTCTTGACTTCATCTTCACTCTGACTATTGTCTGGAGTTTCCTTCTTCTCCGTGACTTGCTTCGCAAATAGCTGCGTGAAATCGTCCCAATTCCCCACGGACACTTCGTCAATTTTCTCCCACAACTTTGGTTCCACCTTGTTTTCCTTGTCCTCTCGTTCGACAGAGAATTTGGGGTTTTCGGATTCCGTTACCAGATGCGTTGCAGGAGTCGTGATTTGGATTCGGGTCCAGTACAATGGTTTCATTGGAACCTTCGGCGTGACAGGTTTCTTGCGCAGTTCTATTGGTAGCGTCAATCGTCTTTTAATTGATGGACAATTTGGCCGGGCAATTTCAGCGCTCACCTATTTTCATTGGCGGAGGCGGTGGTCCAGCACTCAACGAAGGCATGCTTGGCGGCGGCGGAGGACCGCCCATCGGTGGTGGCGGCGGTGGCATTCCGGCCATCGGCGGTGGTGGTGGTGGCATGCCACCCATTGGAGGAGGCGGCGGCGGTGGCATGCCACTCATTGGAGGAGGCGGCGGCGGAGGTGGAGGCATTCCTGCCATTAGTGGTGGAGGTGGTGGAGCGGCGGCATCAGTGGGCGACGCGAAATCTGCCTCAACTTTGTTCGTGAGATTCTGTGAGTAAAATTATGTCTTAAGTCTCAATCAGGCCCTTCGGTAGAGGCGTCAGCACATCACAGATTGCACGAAGATGATGTTTTCGTCGTCTCACCTGAATACTCAACAAAGTCCGCAGTGTTTCAACTTCCTTCTCCAGCTCCTCAATCCTCGATGCGTACTTCTTCTGCAGCAACTCCACCGTTTCTCCTCGAACAGCAAATACATCGACTTCATGTTGCGCGACCTTTTTCTCCAAGATCTCTTTGTGCTCCCTTTTAAGGCCCATCATCATTTGTTGAAATTCTACAGAT
Organism: Mesaphorura yosii; assembly: GCA_009869945.1. NCBI lineage: Eukaryota > Metazoa > Arthropoda > Collembola > Poduromorpha > Tullbergiidae > Mesaphorura > Mesaphorura yosii. Next base: position 257,039 of record WIXG01000065.1, on the reverse strand, counting down.
ATGATTTATATTGTGTTAGGTGCGATCCTCCTATTCTTGTTATTTAGAGGTTGAATTTAATTGATAGACTGAAGAAGACGTCAAATCAAATGCATCATGAATCATGACATTGCATTGACAGAAAGATTTTCATAGAAGACGTTGATTTCCTTCACTGTTCGTGTTAGTAAATGAAAAGAAAGCATTGTCAAACCTGTACCTGGTCCATTAACATCAGCCGTTGGCGAAGTAGTGGCCGAAACGACTCGCGTGAGATCGCATTCGCTCTCAAAGTGAGATACAGTCTTAGGAACGGTTCCGGGTTCCGGCAAGTGTTCGGGTGACAGAGTCCGGCTACCACAATCTAAAACAGTATTGTTAGTACCGACTTCCTGGTTAACTTCTCCTGGTTAGAAATTGGGTTATATGTACACATGGTTGTTGGTTAGGCATTTGGGGTTATGGAAGCATAGGCGTGGGCACGGGCATTAATTGGCAGTGCCACTGTTACTACCGTTTTGGTTCCATTCCCAATCCCAATGTTAATTGAGAAGGAGAGCCAAGCCATGGGGTCAAGTAAATACGCTTTCTCTTACCTGCTTCGGTATACTTTGCTCCATTTCGCGGTGCAGAGCTTGAAATATCATTTGAGGGAGGCCAAGACACAGGTGGAAGCTTCCCAGGAACTTGGGTTGAGATGGCTGGCGATTCAGAGTGTGACCAGTAGTACATTAAATCAGGCTACAAACGCAAATCCATGACACTCCATGTTACAAGAGGCCACTGGCAAAGTCGGGCTACCTTTGGTTGGATGTACGATAAGTCTTACCCGAAAAATGGAATCTAACGGCGTGTTCTCAACTTCCTCAATTTGCTTGAGAACTCCAGCCGCTAACAGCAGGGTACAGTATTGCGTTGCCAAATACTTTAAATCTTGCATCGTCAGAGTGTCTTTCAAGTAATGTCCGTCGTTAAATGACGATATGAACCAGTTGATCAGCATTTGCCCTGCATCAGGATCCAAGCGCGTGGCGTGTCAAAATCCAAGCCAGGCGCAGGTGTACATTGAAAATTGAATTAAAAACCTACCTTCAAACTTCTCGTAAATCTTGAAATCCAACTTCTCCGGGACAAACTTCGGCTTGGACACACTTTGCTTGAGTCCAGCAGTTTGCTGTTCAGCCAGGACCAAACTCGCCACTTTCCGGAGAACATTGCTTTCTTGATAAGGAACGTCGGATACGGAATTGTAGCGGCCGTACGTTTTGATGGGAGAGGATTGTGAGTACGACGAATCATCTCCTGCAGCAGAATTTAACCACAATTCATTAGAATTAAGATTTGCAATTGCTCCTCCCTTCAGGTTAGACTCACTCGACTTCAAAACTATTGCCGTTATTCTCATAATCAGCACCGCCCGATAACAGCACACGCAAAAGAGTCCGAGCCAACGGGAACGTTTGGCCATTGTGAAACACGTCCTCACAAAATGCAGTACGCATCCAAATAGGCAAAGGTACGTTACGAAGAAGTACAAATTGTCATTGCAGTCAATTGGCAAATGCATTCTGTGTTGACTTGACCTTGTCATTGTATAGTTTGCCAGTAAATTAGCCCAGGACCATGTACAGTTATTGCCGTCACCGGGTCTCTGGAACTTATCGCCATCTTTCTCATACTGATTATGGCAGTAAATATCTAGGAGCGTTCGCCATACATTAAAGTCGTGCTCATCATTAAGAATTTTGTATGCAAAGAGTGCAGTGTATAGGAGCCAGGTAATAAGTGCGTATAGAACAAGAACGTGCCTCATGTTGCAGAAAATTTTAGAGATTCTCTTGCACTAACTTTAATGTCTCGCAGTCAAGCAGACAAAACTAAGTAAGCAATTACATGATTTTGTATCCATTCCTTTGATCACTGATCACTTCACTTCTTTTATGGACTTTGAAAGAGCCACTAACTAACAAGGTCGACTTGCCTCAAATTGTCAGGACAATTTACGCACACATGATGCGGTGCCAGTGCCGTATTATGTGCGCATACGAATATTTGGGTCTGGGCAATTTCCTACAGAATCTGGAATCTCTTACCTCCGACTAAGCATTGTTCGCTGACTGTTGTATCCTTCCGCCCACCGATCGGGCCGGCCGGTGGGATTTCGTCAACTGGAGAAGAGACTGCCGAGAGTTCAACTTTTCGTTTGCGCGTCAACGTGAAGGACGTTGTCATCGGTCGCTGTGGTCCGCTGCTAGAATAGACAAATATGTACTCCAGTTGAGTCATTGTCCATATTCCATGCAATGCAAAAATCAAATCAACCAAGACAGTGAAATTTTCACGCGTCACTTGTTTAACAGACTATCACTTACTTGTTCATCTCCGAGCCGGCTGCGGGCGCAGACGTCTGAAAAACTTGACCTTCATCGTCCAAGTTGTTGAGATTCCCGTTACTCTCGGTGATGCTGGGCATGATCAACTGCAACAGAGTCACAGTCAAAGTCACAAGAATATGAATAAGTTACAAGAAAACAAGTCAATCACAAAGGCAGACGAAATGTCGAAAAACCACATTTAACATTAAAACGCCCTGCCGCATCACACTCGCACCGCCGTGTTTATGTAATATGCAAATTAGGAAGTTATTTCACTTGATTCATTTTGACAAACGCACACGGCAAGTGCAAAGGTGATTGCGACTTTGCGACAAACCAAAAGTGCATGAAACCTGATTTGACATCTCTGCGATTAAAAAACACGTACACGAATGCCTGCTTTGCGATTCAGTTGCACATTAAGGGGAAGTCACAATTTTCGCTTCACGCACAATTTATTCGCGTTACTGAATGAGACATAAGACTCAGTAGGCGCAATCGACTTGGGTTAAAATTATTAGCAACAAATTAAATTGTCTTTACCTCCACGGAGTCAATGCTGAGTTGATCGCTTTGATTCATGAGTGTATCGTCGTCTCCAACATCCTCTTGCTGAGATGTAGTAAGATTACCAAGCGCTGAGTAATAACTTCCGGTTGCACTGAATCCTGTGTTAAAATCAGCAATATTTAAATTTAAACCACTTCATAACTGCATAACTCGCTTTTGACTTTAAATTAAACACGACGGAACGTACATATTTACAAGAGTTCAACTGGATCTGACCTTCAGCGTTCAGAAAGCCCAGTTAAATGCTGCGAAACTTAATCTCGACAAACAGAAGGTGTAAAGTTAAAGTTAACTTACCATTCGCAGCAGTCAAGTACGAGTCAGCGAGCAAATCGCTTGATCCACTTGACGGATCGAAATCCAAACTGGGCTCTCTTTCATTGTGATTCGCATTCACATTATTCTCGTTTTCCTGCTGCACATTTATTGTTGTTCCCTTCTCATTGTTGCGCGATGCAGACTGTTGTACATGTAGTGCCGGGGGTGGTGGTGGTGGTGCGAGTTTCTTTGACGGTTTCTGCACTACGATTGTGTTGGGTCCGATTATAACGTTACTCGTCTCATTGCTAGTCGCTTGAATTGTTGTTGTGGTCTCGTGTCCGTTCTTTGCATCACCACGTTTGAGTATATTTTTAGAGCCTTTGCCAGCTGAGCCGATCTTGGACTCTTTTCCACTCTGATTGCCCATTCTGGAGCCGGAGTCGGAATCAGCAGGGAAGAGGATGTCAACGATTTGTATGAGTTCTCTTGAGTGTTCGCAGGACGAAGACGAATTGCCAGCTGTGATTAGTCTAATTGGGTTGGTCTGTCGAACGGTTGCGTTGGCGTTGACATTGGCATTGAAGCATTCCGCACATGGAGTCAAGTAGTACAACGAAGATGACAATTTGTCTTCTTGTTCTTGATCAAGGCTGCTTTTCTCATTAACATTAACGTAGTCATTGCCATTGTAATCTGTGAGTACTCGATCTTGATCTTGACCATGGCCATGCTTTTGTTCATGCTCCTCTTTTTCTTTGCCAAGTCCAAGTTCGGAATCGATTAAGCTATCACAGTACGTCGAATCGTTCCAAAATTGCCACTCGTTAAATTCTGGCTTGATGCCTGGTGAATTTATGGCTTCTGTTGTTGTATTGTTATTAAGACACGTGCCTGAGTCGAAGATGGAGTTCGAGTTGCTGCTTAATACTAACGAGATGTCTTGCGTGACTGTAACACAATTGCGAATTGGGTCATGGCACTTTAGAGATTTATGGCTATCAGAACCTTCTGTCGCATTGTTACAGTTTTGGCTATTGCTATTGAGTTGTTGGCCGTTTCCAATTAGAGCAACTGATTTTAAAGTATGGCTAATGCATAGCCTGGAATCCTCCAAATGACTAGAGCTGGAATTATCGGTGGGAAGGGCACGGGTCTGGTAAGACTCTGATTCTGGAATTTGTATTTTGTGACGTTCCAAGGCTGAGTCATCAACAATCGTGCAGGTCTGACTTGTATCTGAGTATTTGTCTACATCTTTACTACTACTACGATCATACGGTGAAAGTGAAACCGAGTCGTTGTAGTCGGGTTGACCATTAGCATGACTCATACTTTCAGCAGTACCAGCAGCTGCGCCCGAGCCTCCACTTTTCACGTGACTCTGAGCTTTCTCCAAAGCAGATACACTAGAACTGGGACTGGTTATCGTTCTTGTGCTTTCTCCATTCATTTCAGGCACCAAGCTAGATTCATTTGAGACTGAATCAATGCTGGCGTCGCTGAAACCATTTCGAAGGTATTCGGTTTCGAGTTCCCGGCTTCGCCCATTCATTCCGTCCCAATACGACGAATCTTCACTGAATTTCTTAACGTATTTCTTTAATGTTGGCGTGGTCGGTAACGATGAGTGATTACCATTGCCGAATTCATCGTGTGTTTGGTCCAGCGACGATGCCATCGACATAGACAACGATTTTTTGAAGTCTCTCAAGTTTGTGTGAGTCTTTTTCTTCTTCGACGCCTTGCCAGTGTTGCCAGTTGATGATGGCGAAGTTCCCGCGCCAGTGTCCGGCGTGCTTGGTCCCGAGACATTTGGAATCGGTGATGCGGATTTTGACCTGATGCTCAACCGTTTCTTGATACTATTCAGCATTCTGCAAGCCGCACAACCCGGCGGGTCGTGGTCTACGTCAGCATCGAACCCAGGATGGGTTGCAGGCCACTTTTTCAATGAAGAACACCGCTTATTCGATGTAGATGGCAACGAATGAGAATACTTCGAGTGTAGCTGAAACTTTGGTTTTGTCCTTGGCAAAGTCTGAAATTTCGCAAGTGGAACGACGTGTGCGTGCTTCCGCTTCCGCCCAATCTCCTCTTCTGACGACGTGGAGCGTGCTGATCCGCCTAGAGTACCCAGGGAAAAATAAGAGTACATGTTAATTGAGCGCAACTTTAGAATTTTGCAGCAATCTTTAATTTCTAATTTAGGACGTTGTTAATTTTGGATGCTCTTTTATATTGCGCGTCATTGTCGCGTCTACAACATTTTCAATAATCACAAGGAATCAGTTTGGACGTCTTCCATATTGAAATTGACGCGCACCGCTACCGTACCGGCGTGAAGATCATTACTCTTAACAACAACGGAACGGCACACTGACTTCATTACTAATTACCGATTGCTTCACTGAATTTAAGGAATTCATTTATGCACGGTACACAAACGATTCACAAACCAAGCTACTTTGCACCGATGAAACTTTTTTTTAGCTTACCAGTCAGACGCTTGCTCGGAGAAATGTTACCGACATTCACAAGATGAGACTCAAGTTCTTCAATAATTCCAACTTGCAATTCCCGATCGCCAAATTCCTCAACACTTTCACGGCCACTGATTCAATTCAACACACTCAGCAGCAGCGTATTCAGTGTTCTCTGCTGCAAACCTGAAATGAGCTTGCAAACTAACTGAGCACTTTGACAGTTCGCGTTCGCCTGGTTTGGCTTGCAAAGATTCACTTGCACTCGGCACTCGAGCACACACTCATGGTGAACGATGCGAGATAAGAGACGAACCCAATCAATCATCAAGTTTCAAGCTATTAAGTTTGAGCTACCGCAACAAAAATGCTAATGTGAGCACTATCGTTATCAGTAAACTGAAATGCCGTAGTCGTATTGACACTGACGCTATGCTGAAAGCTTGCGTACGAGATCCACTGCAGGCCAGCTTTCAACTTTGTTATGTTCTCTCCGCGTCAGATTAAGGAGAAATGAGTCAGTCTTCATTCGTTCTGTGCTGCATCTGCACTCGTGAACTCTCACCATCACGTCACACGCCAAATCAACAATTCAATTCTGTGTTGATAATTTATCTTAACAGCTAAAGTAGTAAAGTAGTAAATAGTGAATAGCAAATTGAAGGTGGGTCTCAACTGCACTGCGACGCGACCTGCGGTGCTGCACTTTGCGCACCACAACTGACAATGGTAATCAGTCAACAGTAAACAGTACGAACACACAATGATAAGGATGTTAATTGTACGTGGGTGAAACAGTTTTTATTATTCTCTTGCCAGTCTCGAAGATGACAAGTTCATATTACTCACGGCGTGCCCGGAATGCAAATGTAAATATAAAGTTGTTTCACGAAACGCAACGCAGGACGCAGCGTCTTAAAATTCATCCTGCTTTTTTGCTGGCTACTTCGTCCCGTCCGACCTCCGACGTGTACATGCATTAAGTGCCAAATGCCGAAAATGGAAATAAAAGTGACAAGTACATGTAAATTGTAAATATATTACGAGGTTGAGCCCGAGATGTGTATTGCAGTTGCATCCTATTGCACAAGATGAAGATGAACGATGTGCCGGGAGGTCATTGATGCCAAAACCAAAGTCGACGTGGATTGTGGCTCGCTAATGCTGAGTCACAAAACACAAAATTCAAGAGTTCATATCCCAAAGCTACAAGCCACGCGTCGTTCCATTCCAAGTCGTGCTTTCTGGATAAATTGTACCTTCAATTTATGGAGAAATTCACATTTGCATAATTTAGTCAAATGAATTCATGCTGACACGCATAATTAAGTCGATCACAATCACAATCGGGAATCGCCCGAGCCCACAAAGGCGAGACCCGCATAACAATACTATTGAATGCTTTGTTGTATTGTTGTGACACAAAAAGTCATTTTCATTTCGATTGAGGAATGATGTGTTTCCTCCATGCAATGTTAACGAAAGCTACGCTACTCGCTACTGCTGCTGTATCTGCGCTGAAGAAGATAGGAGCTAATTGGAATTGATGGGCGATCAAATTGGGACAATAGGGAATTTGAAGATGAAGTTTCTGCATGCAGTGCTTACTGAAAACGTCTGCAGTCCACGTCTCACCCTGCCCTTCGCCTTGTCATGTCATGTCGCCTCGCATAAGCATTGCCTTTGCTTGCTTGTTTGACAAACTCATCATTATGCATGACACGAAGCTGAAAGCTAATTTTGTTCACGGTAATTGGTTCTGCTATTTATGGTGTCAGTTGAGTAGAAAACAATGCGTAATTCCAATGAGTGCAAGTGTGTGTTTGTCTGTCATCGTTTGTCTTTTCTAGGCAAATAAATGCTGCTTCCACTTTTCTCGATGCAGTAGATTAGCGAGCATGGTTTTCTTTAAGAGTGAACGCAACAATTCAACATTAGCTAAACAGTCAATAATTGATAAGATTATGTACGAGTTGCAAATCCCTGGCTTCCAAATTGCTCCGGTCAATTCATTAATGGCAGCGGAAGGAAACAATTCGCACTTGAAAATATGTGATCACACCGTAATAAATGTGTAAGATCTGACTCCTCAACGTGAGTCCCCCGAAATTGAAAGCGTAAGGCTTAAGTGCAGTGTGAGGTGGCAGCGGAAGAGGCAAGGTGATTTTGAAATTTAGGAGCTGACCCCTTGTTGTACTCAGTTTCAAGGGACCATTTTGTGGGGTAACTGTTCACTACAAAGTTGCTTCCATCAGAAAAACATAGTGAAACAGACGTAAAGATGTGACTGAAGGCACATACATAAATGTGTTGCGAAGGACGCCTGGTTATATTTACGCCATCAGAATTAATCGAAATTTTCTTCTATCACATCTAATACGTAAATATTATTACCATCAAAGAAAGCCTTTTAAAACCATTATCTGTTCGTTTTACGTGGCCAGATGGGTAAACCATTTCGAGACAAGATGTACTTTCGTTCTCATTACTTTGTAATGATTATTTTATTATTAACTAACTTATTTCTTAACAAAGACTATTATTATAAGTTTGTAAGCAAGAAAAATAGGAATTACAAGTGCAAGTCGATTCTACACTCGTTCCTCTGATACAAACTATGAATGGTGTCATTTAACTTTAGGTTGAAAGGTTTGAAATGCCAAAATAAAAATATTTTTTCATTTGATGTGAAGACGGAGAGTAAGAAGAACGGAAAACAACAAACAAAGCGAACCCACGCTAACGACAGTCGTTTATTTCTTCAATAAATTACGAAAATCTTGGTTGCTCATTGGAGTAGCCGATTCTGGTTTTGTGTCTGACTTGGAAGCAATCTGCAGGGATCTCGGCACAAACATCGTGGGCGCACGGCGAACTGAAGGCCTATTTAATAAAAAGCATTTGTGAACAACTGACTTGAAGATTTAAACAGCGGTAGAACTCACGAGAAACTTACCCTGCAAATTCGTCCTTTGTTGGCCTCTTTGGCGGATTGCTGAACGCAACGCTCAGCGTACTTCCTTGAAACTCTAGCCCATCAGTCTTGCTTAGTGCCAGTCGTGCGTTTTCGTCGTCAAAGAAGTCGACATATGCTAGGCCTTTGGATTCCCCATTACGATAGGTTACCAGTCTGCATTCTTTCACCTTCGCGTACTTCTCAAAAAGTTGTCTAAGTTCATCGGGCTTAGTTGTGATAGGAATACCTGAAAATTGAAAATGATATTGCATGCGCGTAATGTGTGATTGCTGAAGCCCAATGCAATGTCCAGACACTTTTTAAATCATTCACTAAACTCACCTTTGACAAAAAGTTTGTCCTTCTCCAATCCGGTTCTGAATTTGATTGGAGCTTGGGCGGTGCGGCTAGACTTGTCTGGATCGCATTTGGATACAAACACAGGTCGTCCGCCCAAAGGTTGTCGATCCTTGGCCAGAGCCTTTTGTGCATCATCCTAAAAATTTAACCAGGCAAATTAAATCAGAACATAGTTCAAACCGGAGTTGTAGTTATGCTAGTCAGTTCACGCTACCTTCGTGATGAAACATACGTATCCGAATTTTTTAGAATCTCCTCTGAAGTTTCGCGCTATCAGTATTTTCTCAATTCCTCCCAACTCAGAGAAGAATTCACGCAGCTTCACATCATCTGTGTCCTTGTCCAAATTGCTAACGAAGACGGCCCTTTCATTATTCTTTGGATCCCATTTCCATTCCTCGGGTATGTATTCTTCTGTTGGAGCTTTCTTCTTACTGATTGATAAACCCTTGTCTTTCTCTCCAGTTTTTTCTTTCATTGGTATGTTTGGAGGAAGAGGGACTTTAAACTCTGACTTAGGCTTGTCTGGCTCGTCAATTGACATGTTCTGCAGGGGCTTTCTTTGCTTGGCATTTGCATCAAATTTACCACGCTTCTCAGGAACTTGATCTTGCTGGTTAAACCTCTGCCTCTGTTGAAAAATGAGAAACCGTTGTTAATATCGGAGAAAAATCCAACTGGTTGAGGCAAATAAATAATGCTTGTCAGCTCTTTACCTTGAACCCCAAGCCTTCCCTTCGCTTGTTCGACGTAAATGCGATACTCGTATTCGATTTGGATTGATTTTGATATTCTTCCTCGGCTTTCTTAACCCATTTCGCGATTTTTGCCTCGAAATATCGCATAGATTTCACGTCTCCACAATCTCTTTCGTAGTTCATCCAAAGATCCATGACCAACTCAGGATGATCTTTCACGCTTGCAAGACCTTTCTCAAATCTTTTTCGCAGATCCTTGGGCTCAGCCTTGAATTGCTTGTCCAAGTCGAGTGCGTACAACCACACCTTGAACTGTGACCCATAACCTCTCTTAAAGATATCAGACCAAATGTCCTTCGAGCCCTCCATGGATTTTGATAAAGTTGTTTTGGTGCGGGCGTGAAAGAGAAGTAGCTGACAAATAATATCGTTCGGCTCTTCGAGAACTGCAAAGCAGGAGAGCGTGTATTGGACACCCATGTTTCCCGAAGAATGTACCAGGTCATATTTGTAAAACTTACGTTGGCGAAGATGTTGATCAGCAGCCTGAATAGTTTTGTCGAAGAGCTGAACATCTGCCTCCTTTGGATTGCCAAAGTCAATGCGCCTTTTCAAGATTTCAACGTATCTTAGCCAAAGTGTTCCTGCTTGTTCTCCAGTTGCGCAGTACAAAATGGCTTTTTCAAATGTTTCTAAAATAATGCAATAAGCAATAGATAGTAATGTTAAGAATTTTCTTTACCTTTTACAGTGTAAACCTTTAACTTCTTCTTGACTTGTGCCATGTTGCTCCATGTGACACAAATAGTTTGTCCAAATATTAATGATCCAGGGGCAGTTTCTGGAGGCTCGGGTAATCACATCAAGACTCATGTCTTCCAAGTTGATTCCCAGTGTGTACTCGTAAAAGTCTAACCACAATGAGCTGTCAAGTGGGTTGTCGGCCAGAGCTCTTTCATACAAACCTACAAACACAGCAATGAAAATGAGTATGTGATTTCGAATTCTAACTCAGCAGCCAGGCTTTAACTTACAAATCCTGCGGGCCGGATTTGTTTTCGCTTCCTTTTCTGCTTCCAAGTACTTCTTGTATATATCAACTTTACTTTCAATGTTTTCATCCACCTAAGCATAAAAGCCAAAATGCAAACTGAATGTATGCATTTTAAGTAGGCTTTGACAGGTAAAAGCTTACAAGTTTGTCTTCCCATTCGCTTATAGATTTCAGTTTTTCCATTGCCGCTTTGTAGTTGGCTTCGGTGGGGTCGTCAATCTCTACTTTTGACTTGAGCTGTTTGTACGTATTTTCTAGACCAAATAGCGGTACAGCGAGTTGTCGCTTGCATAGCGAAATGTAACGTTGTTCCTGCTCTTCCAGCTTCGATGGGTCAGTCATCCCAAGCACGGCTCCCTCAAATTCACGGTACATATCCCAAAGAACCGCTCCCATTGGAACATGAAGACCTCCGCTGCTCAGTGCACGTTCGAACAGTTGCCGGCAACTCTCGATTCCGTTTTCTTGGGAAATGTCACCAAGTTGAAATTGGACATATTCCAACCAAATGTCGATTGCTGTGAAGAAAGAAACCCGCAAAATGAGCGAGGGATTACTTGCAATAAATGACATTCTTCGCAACTTACATAAATAGTCTTTAACAGCCCGTTCGAATAACTCAGTAATTTTTGCACGGTCTTCTGAGCCTGACATCAAATTCATCTCGTCGTGAATCCAATCGAGCCATAATTTCTCGTTCAATGGGTATAATTGACTGAGTTTCTCTCGCGTTTCACGGAGAGCTTCGGTATCACCCAGTCTGTTCAGTAACTTAATCTTTTCCACGTAGAGATCATAAGAAAATGGCTCGCCACTCAACTGAAAAAGAATCACAAATACATGGGTGTCACGGACGAAATAATGGCAATCGATAAGATATTCTTCATCGTTCCTTACCTTATAGTTGATATCACTTAATTGTGCAAGCAGTTCTTCATCATTCTCCGTTTCCTCCTCCATATCTTCATCATTCTCCTTGGGACTTTGGCCAGCATTGTCCTCACCCTCCGAATCGGTGGTATCACCTTCACTAGATGAGGATGTCGAGTCCAAGTCGTTCTCGTCTTGCATTGGATCAGATGCTTCCATATCAGTCATGCCTGTGCCACTCACTGTGCGATTTGGGAAGTTCAGATTCTTCTATCACGTTTTTCACGATTCCAACTGTCAACTGTCTGCAGAAGTTGTATTCTGAAACTTCCAATGACTTCACGTCTCACATGGAATTGAAATCACAGGAAAGGTGGATTATCTGTTCTAACAGCACTTGACCTGGCCGATGCTGACCTCCGGTAGCTGGCTAACTAAACTGATTGCGAATGTTAAATTAAACCGGTACGTTTTTGCGGTTTTGCGCATTGAGAACGATTTGAATCTCCTTCAACCGGCCCGCTTACATTTGCAAGAGAGAATGTAATTAAAGCTGGTGCGACATCGTTTGAGGTTTCAGGCCAGGCGGGACGAACAAAGATGATGGAGACGCTGATGGCTGATTCGAGAGGAAATTCTTTAAGAAATCTAATTTAATAAACCAAAAACCAAAATCTTGGATTTTAGACCAAAAACCGGCACTCAAGCACGGCGAAAGAATACTGCTGACGCTAAAAATGTCTACGAACAAGAACTATTTGTGCATTGCCAGCGATTATGTAAAGGAATGCGATAGAACGTGGAATTGTCGAAACTAAACAGCGCCATCATCCATCATCTACAAGTTATTGCTGTGCCCTGTCTAAATTTTGATTTCTATTTTCTTTGATAAACATAAGACATTCAAATGAAGACGTATCAAATGTTTATAATCAAATTAATTGCCTTTCGCCATTCAAAGTAGTACAAGTACGTAACCTTCTTCTCACATCGTGAGAGGAGGAGGTGGTGGGGGCCGACTCGTACCTTGGCGATCTCTACTCAGATCCAGGCTTGGACTGGTAGACTTGATTTTGACCTTCACAGAATGCACGCTGCCACTGACTTGAGCTTCAGGAGCCGGTCCGAGATGTTGATCCCCACCGAGATGATTCGTTCTCTTCTTACAAAAACAACAGCAACGTACCTTTCGAAAGTACCTGGATAAACTGTACGAAAAATTATTCAGATCGGCTCGGAAAAGCAGCGCGATTTTGACTTCACATCGCACTAACCAACTAGTTTTAGTGCCCTCTTCTGCCTTGAGCTTTGCCTTAGTCCGATTGGCTTGGACTTGTGCGAAATACTCGGGATCAATGTATGGGTCGGGCGTGGATGAGATTCGTACGCGGTGGAACTCATGACAACTGTTCCACGTTTAGGTGGCATTGCCGCGTGTGGCAAGGCAAAGGAAGGCGGCCAGCGAATGACGATGCTAGAATTTAGACACACTTTTCAAAATTTTCACTCGGGCTAGACTCTCAATTTTGTCAGCGAGCTTCCATGCCTTACACAGGTTGAGGATGGACACGATGATGGATTTGATTAAAGATAACGCATGAAGGTGATAAGAACTTCCATAGTCACAGGTACCTTTTGCCAGCATATAAAATGCATATTACTTCATATCACAAGTGACGAAATTCACAAAATTAATATTATTAGATCCACGTTTCAGTTACCACATTATATAAGATAAGACCCGGAATTATTTACAGTTAAGAAGAATGAATGAGAATCATAAGATTAAGGCAAGTTAAAGTTTGAGAAAGGTGGAAAGATCTGAGTAGTCAACGGAATGCTGCACGGTTAAACTCGTTTTCGGCGTTTCAGAGGAGCAGCCGGAGGTTCTGGAGTGGAAGCTACGCCATCTGAGCTTTCTTGTTCTTCATCCACTCGTCTGGAACCATTTTGATCGGTCCTGTTCGGTGGGTACAGCCTGTTGGAAGCAAGTGTTAATCGCAACTAGATGTTTTGGGGAACAAATTTTTATATTTAGAGTAAATCTTACTTGAAAATTTTTGCAGAGTCCTTATCCGGCATTTCAGTGAGCTCCAACGGAGAAAGGAGAAAGAATTGACGACCAGAATATCGTTTTGCATGAGATATCAAGGCGTTTTGACTCGCTTTCCTGTTGAACGCGTCCATAAATACGTCGAACTCGTCCAGCATGAAGAACGGACACTGCATTGCTTGCCACATTGAAACGATGAAGCATATGGTCGAAAATGAGCACTCGCCTCCAGAAAGGCCCATACCGTACTCCGCCAAGAAATTTCTATTCGTTTTAAGTCAAGAATTAGAATAAGAACCATTTTTTTCATTTTAGCAAGTCTGAAAACGTACTTGATAACTTTCGTGTCATTTGTACTCATGACTTTTGCGATACGAGAACTTGCCTCTCCGTCAGGGCAAACGAAATAGAATAGTTCCTTTCTGGCGTTATCAATGGTTAAGGTACCCTGTAGGAGATAGAGATCATGTTAAACAAACGCAGGGTAAGGGATTTAAGTACTTAAATCAAATGCTAAACCAACTGGTAAAGCCAATAATAGACTTGAAATTATTGGAAGTTAGAATCAGTCACTCAGTTACCTGATAACCTCTGTAGCCAATCAATCCTTTGAAGAATGTCTGAAGTGAAGTTGTGATGGTTGTCACCGACCTTTGGAACAGCTTGTCTTGAGATCTGATGGTTCCAAGAAGAGTCTGCAAGAGTGCACGACAAGGCTTTGATTAGCAATGCCACAAAAAAGTAAAGACAGTAAGATGGATTCACTGTTGACTCACCAAATACAAACTGTACCAGACTCTGAAGTCCGCTTGGAAGGATTCGTACTTATTCTTCGTTTCTTTGAGCTCCGTCGCAATCCTCCTCTTGTCCCCAAGATGTTTCTCCGCTTCGGTAATCTTCGCTTGACATGTCGCCAACTCCGATTTGATTTCGTTAGGATTTCTGTCATGGGAAGTTAAACCGGGCATTAAGAATGAAACACTTCACATTTGGATTCACACTTGGACACCGACATTAAACCAAGAAACAATTCTTCAGTTCTACTATCAAGATGCTATCATTTTAGCCTCAACGTTGGATTGTCATTTGTTCATCATAAGATTTCCACAGGTCACGGCGGCGTAAACAACGCCCAGTGTGAACTTTCATATCGGCGTCACTTACCGATTAGTTTCAACTTTCTCCCCAAGAGCTTCGGCAGCTGCAACGCGAGTTTGTGATTCTTGCTCGGCTTCTTGTACATCCCTCTCAAGTACTTCCTTATCAGCCTTAGCTTGTCTAACTAAACTGACGAATTTCTGAAGTGACTGTAGAAGAGTTTAGCAGAACATTCATTTAGAAAAGCACACTTTTGAATTTTGAAAGTATTGCTCGGACTCAATTGATTACCGTGTTTAATTTCTCAATTCTTCCTTTCAGAAGGTCTTTACTTCCTTCAAAATTAGAAATTTTTTCTTGAACCACTTGAACCTCGTTTTCAGCTTCTCCTTTTTTAGCAGTTAGTTCTTCCAGTTTAATTTTATTTTCGTTTATGAACTCTTTCGCCGCTTCATTGGCCTCCACTACAACTCTGAGTTCATTTTGCATATCATTCAATTCCTCGATCTGCAGGCAAACAAACGAATAAAGGGTGGTTTCGGTTTCTTACTTCGTTACCAATTATACGATTAATACTGGTATATAATCAATACTTACATAACTGTTTACATCAGTTGTGCGCGTACTCGTTTTCGCAACTAAAGACTGAATTTCCATGCCGAGTTGGTGGCATTTTCTTTGCAAGTTCGCACGCTTTTCGTCCCGTCTTGAAAACTCAGCTCGAAGTTCAGCTTCTTCTTTGCGTTTAGTGTCTATCAAAGGGCGAAGCTGCTTGCATTGGTTTTCCAGAGCCATGATTTCGTCTTTCAATGATCTGAACACAACCAAAATTAGTTGGATTGGGGTTACATATACTTACATTTTGCCTTACTTAGCTTTCCTTATTGTCATATGCTGTCACAATCACAACTGGGTACTTACATCGATTTATCTCCAGTATCCATCCTCAAGTACTTAGCCTGCGTCGGACGTCGAACGTCTGCTCTGAAGCCAGGATCTGGTGAAATTTTGTAGAAATCTAAGGAAAACCCAGCTATGCAGGTTCGAGGAAACCTTTGAAGTTAAATCAAGAATTTTATTACTCTTATGCGTTAGGTTGCTACTTCATTTCACCAATTCCAAAATGAAGCACAAGCATGCATACCCTGGAGCATGTGAGTCTTTCAAAACTTCCAAGGCGTCAACCTTATTTTCAAATAGCAAAATTCTTTCAGCTTTGACCATATCACAGAGAGCATTCTTGATAACGTAGTCGTCATTTTCTACGTTGAGCATATCCAAAATCGACGGGTGACTTCTCATTGTTGCCCGTCCTCTTGAAATGTCGTACGCCTATTACAGGAGAACCAGAGCAGCCAGAGAAGATAAGCAAATTTCTTTCATTTGCAATTCGTATAAGAGGAATTTGAACATACCTGGGTGCCAAATTCCATGAGAAACACATTTGGCCGTCTGCCTCCTGCACCTCCCATCGAATCTCTTCCTCCAGTACCTCCCATCGAGTCTCTTGTTCCATGAACTTGTTTAATTAGTGTGTTGAGCAACGTCGAATCCTCAGAGTTATCAACGATGAAAGTATGTAAAGCTCCACCGATAACATGTTCGATAACAGCTGCCCATTTTTTATCCTTAGTTGGAGAGAAAATCAAAAATTATATTCAAGTGACAGAAACCCAAAAAATGTACGGGAAGGAAGTCAAGAAACAAAGTTCAAACTTTACTAACTTTCACCGTGAAGCAAGCACCGAAAGGGCCGCGTGGTTGTTTGCGAAATCTGTTTTGATTTGCTTTAATTTTCGCAATCAAAGTTTCCATTTGTGGGCCAAATACTGCGTACTTGTTCACCCTATTTTGGTTCAGGTCCTTTAGTTCATCGTTTAAACGCTCTAACAATAGAACAGAGATTTTGTGCATGGGAGTATTAGAATACCGACTAATGGATATGGTTTACCCATATCCATTAAAAAAGGACTTACTTAATTGTTGGCTGAGTTCATACATCTTTCTTTCAAGATTCACCAATTCTGTTCTGCAGACATCCGCCCCATTTCTGAATTGCTGCCCATCAGCTTTCAGTGTATTTACTTCTGAAGCAAGTCTTGCTCTCTCCATCTCCATTTGTTCCTTCTTTTCAGTGACTTCACGCCTGCATGCTTCTTCTGCTTCCTGTGAAATCTTTTTCAGTTTCTCAACGTTGCTTTCGATTTTTTGAACACCATTTCTCAGTTTTTCCTCTTGAGGCTTTCCAAGTCGAAGCGTTGTTCTGTGCTCAGCCAGAGCTTTATGAAGTGTCTGCCATTCGCGACGAACGTTTTCATATTCAGATTGCTTAAGTTTCAATTCTTTATTCAACTCTTCTTTTTGGCGGCTAGTCGGCCTGAAGGAAGAAAAAGAATTATTAGCGTTAGAGATTCAATGATCCAAACCAATGTCCGGTGCACTTCCTTTCCGGATTTGGCAATGATATTATTCTTATCTCTGATAGGAAGTACTAAAAATTACTAGAATACTTACGATGCTTCATCAATAAGCACTTGTTGCTGCTGCAGCAATTTTTCCTGTCCCTCTTCCAACTTTTTTATCTTTTGGTCCTTCTCCTCCACCTTCTTCTTGCATGAGTCGATTGCCTGCTCTGAAACATTCACTCTGGCCCAAGCACCCTCGACTTCCAAAGTCTTCACATGCTTCTTCATTTCGTCAACTTCGGCTATTTTTCGCATCAGGTTCTGCAGCCTTTTGATTTCAGCATTCTGGGCGTTAATTACCTGTGACACATATATCATATTCTCTCCAATTATTTGTGCGACACATACGGATGAGTGCCTGAACATACCTCCCTAGTTTTCTCGAAGTTCTCCCTTGACGCCTCAATATTCGACTTGCTGTCTCTTAAAAGATCATCGCATGACTTCAAGAGAGTTCCTTCATAAAACAGCTTGTATCTAACAAAAAGTGAAAGCAGAAAATCCCTCTAAATGTAAGTTATGTAAGTTCAGCCACAAAGAAGAGTCAACTCAACAGAAAGGAGATAGACTCAAATTGCTCACTTGTCCTTAGGATCTTTAGAGCGAAGAAAGCTTCTTGCAGTCTCCTGATTTAAAATTGCAACCGGATTCTCCAGCTGAATCCCCAAGGTCATTAGAATATAGTCAAGCTCGGCTTTTCGTAAAGGTCGCCATTTTCCGAAGCTGCGAATTTTGTATGAGGAGGGACCTCTGCTGTCTATTAATCTCTCAATCGTGATCACCTCGCTGTATTTGTCAGAATCCAGCAATCCACGATTCATGAGTTCAATTTCAATTTTGGCAAAGTTCTCTCCAGTTTTGACAAGATCTAGAAAATTGGAC
This sequence comes from Mesaphorura yosii, assembly GCA_009869945.1. NCBI lineage: Eukaryota > Metazoa > Arthropoda > Collembola > Poduromorpha > Tullbergiidae > Mesaphorura > Mesaphorura yosii. Next base: position 238,938 of record WIXG01000065.1, on the reverse strand, counting down.
AAAGCAATTAGAATTAGACTGACTGACGATACTAACGAAAGAGTTTGCATACTGTACCAGACTGTACGAAGAAAAATCGTACCTTTTATAGATTTCGTGCGAGCAGTTGTGAGAGCTTTAGCTCCCAAGCCCACCAGAATACCAGATAAGACAGCACTCTTGCCAGATCCATTTTCACCAGTAATTAAGTTTAGGTTGGGATGAAAGTCGCACTTATACGCCTTATGGCACATGAAGTTGTAAAGTCGAAGAGTCTTAATTATGCCAGAGGTTTGTTCCACAATGTTAGCCTAAAGTAGACAGAACAAAGGCACAGGTTGAGTTAGCATGGCTGTAACAGGAGTGAGCAGTGCGCACAGCGACAGTGGCCTGACTGACACTGTCTGTTAGTGTAACTAACCTCAATTTGTTGGCCTAAATCTGGTTCGGGTTGAGCATTGTGCGTCTTTCTCATCGCACTTCGTAACAGCTCAGCCACTTCGTTTGTCTTAGCGATGTCATCAGCAGGAGTGGTAGTAGTCCTGCGAGGTCTTGACCCTTGAGATGACGAAACTCGAGTCGAAGGGCACGGAATCCCACTGAGCGCCTTCCTATGCGACAGAGGCTGAGACTGGGCCATGACTTTAGCCCTCTTAGGACTGCTTGAAATATTCTCGCTATCACTGCTTCTCTTCGGTGATTCTGACATTTTGACTCCTGCGTAAGATCGGCATTGGGTATAATGTAAACACGCAGGACCGAACAAGGTGAGGCTTATGGCTTTCATGATCTTACACTTACCGAATAATTACCAGGTGATATATCTTAAACAAAGACCACTGTGGAGAAACCGCAGAAAATTCGCGATAGCTTTCACCTTTTGGAGTATTGTGGGAGGGGGACGGTAATAATTGTTTCCTGAGCTTGAAGTTCTAGTTCGAACATTACATTGTTGCCTTTGTTGCACCTTAGCTTAACTAAGAACCTAGTCTAAACTTAAATCCTGAACTAACTGACCTTTAAAAGCTTACGTCAATCCATTTCTAACACATCAGAATTATAAAACAGAAATGGACTGGATAAACACGGATAAAATGATAAACACAGCCGACTGACGTGTCCATTCCTGCCTCCACCACGAAGACAACGTTGCACATGAATGAAGTGTCGGTTCACTTTTGAGATAACTTTCCCTCGCAGTCCAGTTGTCAGTTGTATGCATTTTTCTTTCGTTTGTCTTTGTCTCCAGTGGTAAATGAAAACGAACTGACTCGGCGCATCGTAACTCATGAATGCGAATTACGTGAAATTGAATTAATTTTGGAAATTAATTTTCTACTGCTTCTCATGCAAAACATATTTTATTCAGGAATTTATCTAATTTAGATTCAAGCTCTAAAATGTAAGGCATTCCGAGCTTAAGACAAACTCATGCACGCAATTTGCTATAAAATTCAGTTCACATTTTAAAAAAATTCATTCACTTTGAAAGATTGCTAAAATAAAACTAATAATCTAAGTTGCTTAAAAGTCTAAAAGCACTAAAATTCTGAGCTTTCATTTATTTCCAGCTGCTCCTTGACCAACTCGATCTGTGATAAAACATTCAGTCGTGTCTCCCTTTTCATTTTCATGATTATTACGTGTATCTTGCGCTCGATGACAAGGTTGTTGATTTCATCCTGGAATGCCCTAAACGCATAATACAGATTAATTAATAGGGGCTACGGAGTCTTCTCTTTTTAATGTTCGCTTGTAAAACTTACTCGATTGTAGGTCCAAGCGAAGGGAGCAAGTAAAACTGCGACGCCTTCATGAGATCAAATTCTTCATTCGATGCCAACTTGATCAGGTTTGGCGGTGGTGCTGACGAAACTGACGGACGTAGCCCCGCAGGCTGGAATTGCAGTTGCATGAGGGATGACAGCTGTTTTACCCCCATTTGGCAGATTTTGAGTCTGCTTCGCGCTACATCTGAGCTGGCGACGGCAGATTCGAAACTGCGAGGGCCACCACCGCCACGGACACGACTACGGGCGGGCCACACAGCGTTCAGAAAAGTCGTGGCGGGGTTGTACAGAGAAATCGTTCGGAAATGCGGATAGGGAATGACTTTCATGAAGTTCTTCGTGTACCCGATTTGGCAGTTGCGCGGAAGCCTGACAATTTATTTTAGTGGTTTCATGGAGACAATTTTGCGAAGCGAGTGCGATTTAATTACATCACTCGTCACTCACCTGAATGAATTAGCCATACGAAGGAACGCGTCGTGTTCATTATTGAAGAGGACAATCTTTTCAATCCTAATGAAATCATGCAAGGTGTTAAATATGTCGGGATCTCCGTGGCGGAATTCTAGCATGTCCAGCAGTGTTGTGTAACCAAGCCCAATCGGAACTCGAGCATCGAAGATGTTGCGTTTCTAAAGTTAATGAAGCTGTATAATATTCGACATGACTTATTGAATGCAATCTTTATTGAGCAAACTACCTTCATCCTGAATTGAGTGATCCATACATCGGGCTTTCGCATTGCATCAAACGGCGATGCAGGAAAAGATGCCGGGAGACTGTCGTACACCTCGTCAATCATTTTGACCAGCACGTTGTGGTCGTAGCGGTTATCGACAATAAAAATGAACAGGTACGGATACAGAATGTGCTCAATCAATGGGACCCAGCTCGCGGACTGTTATATAAACCACGAAAAAACATAACTGAACGAATGTATACCTGTTGAATGGCCATTAAATGCCTCTTATTGCGTACCCGCACAGAAATGCAGGCTCCAAGTGGGCCTTTCGGACGTTTGATGAATCGGTTCCTGTTGTTATCAATCATACTCATCAGCGCTACCATTTCATCGCCAAAAATATTAATGCTATTCGAGCGTAGTGAGACGAGTTGTGCCATTTGCTTCGCCTTGGAATCTAAATGCAAGATTTGCCACATTTTAGCTTTGTATTTAAGAAACACGAAAATGAAGAAACTTGAGCGTTTTGCAAAGACTGCCGTGCTGTCAAGCCGTGGCAGTCTTTGCAGCTTACCGATCTTGTTATTCAATCCTGTCCACTCGATTTCCAGTTCGGCGATCGCCGCATTCATTTTATGGAAGCTGTCAACGAGCTTCGAGTACATATACGGTTGAGTTAATTTGGGGACAACTGAAGCTGAATGTGTGTCTTGATCATCTTCATCCGTTAGCTTTGGCTTGGCATCGGCCTGGCGTTGGTCAATAGGAGGAATCTTCTTGATGTAATTTCCATTTTCGTCCACCTCCCATTCCGATTCTCCGCTTTCATTGCTATCATTGCTACCAAGTTGTTCCTCACCCCAGAACATCTTGTCTTGATTCCAGGTCGATTGGGTTCGGGTTTGTTTTCCAGACCCGCCTGCAAATTCTCGCACAAACGTCAGTAGACGAGCAGCACTACAATCACCATTTAGCTGTGAAAATTCAATTCAGCAGACGAACAAGATAAGCTGGTCAATGGCGAAGGCCGAGAGGTATGAGACAACTAATTGCTCCGGAAGGCTGCTTCATGGAAAATGGACACGAGAGTCTCATTGCAGCCAACCGATTAAAAATTAGCATAAATGATAGTAGCGTCAGAGAAAAGAAGTCAGTACTCAGTACATAAATCAAATCTTTTAATACTCTCAACAGTCTCCAGTCCAGCTTCATTTGGTTAGAGCGGACGATTGACAATTGACAAGCAATACAAACTAATTCGTAACTAACTTCATACTGTTCATAGAGGTGAGATTACGAGATCTCAGGGCTACCAACCCACGAGTTAAGGCATTCATAGGGGGTGAAGTGAGAAGAGCATTAAATTCCTCGCGATGTTGCGAGTCTTCGAAGTCCACAAATAAATGGCAAACATTCATTGCCATCTGAGAGCCAACACAAAGAACAGCCTCTCACGTGTATTGTCAGCTCCAAGGAGCACGTTTTCCCAGGCTGAAATACCAGATTTCTTTTTGCAACGTTGAAACTACGTACGACGGACTGATCAGTCAAAATAATCAAGAACGTCTGTCAGCAGTTTTAGGATCTAATCCCCGCCAGTTCGGAGTCTGGAGCTGGAATTTCCAATTACCCCCTGTATTCTATTGTGTTTTCAACCTGAGTTCTAATCTGGGCAGTGGATCTCTTGATTTAAACAATTTTAATGTTTTAGCCGTCTTAAAGTTGGGCAAACACATTGCCGCGTGAAAGCATTAATGATAACATACATAAGAAATGCTGTCAGGCAGTAGGAAGAAAGCATCGTGTCCCATTCCAATAAATGGCACTGGCTGCAAAAGTTCGGGAAATGGATCGGTCTTACCATCTTCGAAGCATCGCCGTTCCAATGCAACCGAAACCCCGAGTGACCCACAGTCTAAAGCCAAATCTAAGACTGAGTCAGCTGCAAGGGTTCAACCACCATCACAACAACGTCCTGGTTCCAGTAATGGGAGAGCATCTTTCGCAAAGTCGGAATCAGATGTTACGCCTGCTGATTCACTCAATAACTTGATGCCTGTCCTGGATGATCTCCTTAACTCCACTAATCAAAACGTGCTCGTGCAGCAGCGGCAGCTGAAAAGGCTTCTAAATTGTCTGGATGATTGGGATAAAATCAACGTAAGTTCAAGTTCAAGTTGCGTTGTCATCTTTTACATTCGCACTATTCATTACATCTGTTTCGTGATCACAGGACGAAACGTTACTGAAGCTAATTAACCAAATCAAAGATAAGGATTTAGAGAATCTTGATGAGAAGATGAGCCCTTTAATACAACAGATTCTGGTATGTATAGATTTCCGAAGCCGAAGTAGGCTTAAGATCACGTATCATAATTCCAAATGATATCATTCTAGAACGGAAACTGGCCCACTCGATCCAAGAAAATAGTTAAGGCAATGGAGGATTTTCTGGCGGAAACTTTGATAGCACGGCCTTCATTCGGTGGCATCGCGATTCAATCCCTAGTTATGAAATTCTTACCAACAAGTACTAATCAAGTCACTACCCGGCGACCAGATGAAGTGCCTTTAGCAGAAGAAAATATATTCCAAGTTGCTCACCGGAATCTGCGGAAAATATTCGAAGCATTTCCAATGTAAGTAACTGCACTGAAGTTGTGTATTTCGAAGAGCTCAGATTATTATCAAAAACATTTTGAATTTATAGGAGAAAAGAGACCGGTGTTAAAGTATTCTCTAGCATGTACCCGTACATGACGAAAAGCCCACACGTCCACTATTGCTACGTGAAGAATTTATTGGAAGTCCTGAATTATGCCCCGGAATGTCAGTTGCAAATCTTACATCTCATTATTCATAAGTAAGTTTGAAGGAATTCGTATAGTTGGTAGGGCCGCCGTTAACTATTAATATTTAATATCTTAACAATTTCCTTCCCTGACAGGTTAACTAGGATTGATGTGCACATTCCAAGGGACGATATTGAAGAGTGCTACAGAACATACTTCGAGAACAGCTTTGAAGTTAAGAACGAGAAAGGTGGTCGAAAAACGTATAATCCAATGGACATGGATGACGTAGAAAGCCCGTTCATGGAGAGTCCCTTAATTCAAACTGTAGACATTTGCCTCAATCTTGTTTTCGAACACCTGAGTACGGTGATGTCCACCAAAGTTCCTGAAGAAATGGAAGATCCTCACGACAGAGAAGAAGAGCAGTTGTCTTTCTTCAATTCGATGCTATCTGTATTCGAGTCAGAAATACTGCCGACTTTTGGAGTGGTCAATGTCCAGTACCTCTACTTTTATCTCATCAGTTTGAGACCAAAATTTGCTACAAGCATGTTAGAATTTTTGTGGAGAAAAGCCATTTCTCTCAATACGTCGCAAGGAATTCGTATTCAATCCGCAGCTTATATTTCGGGAATTTTATCAAGATCGTCTGTCATTACCGTCAAGTGAGCAATCAATTCATACTTGCAAATCCTTTCCTTTCTCTCTCTACAAAACTCATCTCGTTACTCGTTTTCATCAACAGAACCATGAAGCGATGGCTAACAAGACTTGCGGATTGGTCAAATGAGTACATTGACAAGAAAGTGTCAGTTTGTGATTGGTCAAATGTAAACATCGAAGCCCATGGAGTGTTTTATGCTTTTTGCCAAACAATTTTCTACGTATTCGCGTTTAGAAACAAAGATTTAATTGGAAGTAGGAAATGTAAGTGGTTGTGGAAAGTATTTACTATGCTGAAAATTGTGTTATTTCTGACCCTTGTTAATTTCTATTCCAGGCACGGCGTTTACAAGAACTCTGAATTTAGGCCGACTGGTCACATCAGATCTAAACCCATTAAAAGTCTGTAACGATGATGTCGCAGTGGCGTTCGTCAAAGCCGCGCATCAACATCAGATTTCGTACTGCCACACGGTACTGGAAAGGAATCAGACTGTCACAATACCATTAATATCAACGGATTCGATGAATTTAACAAATGATCCAACTTCAAGCACGGCGCCACTTGTAGAGTTATTACAGCTATTTTTCCCGTTTGATGAGTTTTATTTAAGAAGGTATGTGCAAGATTTGAAAGCTTCTCATGCATTTTCTGTATACTCTTCTAGAAACTAAATTTCTTATCATCTTGTGCAGGTCGATATCATGGATTGACCCTATTTATAGAATATATGAAGAATATTACGAAGATTTAAAGATTGAGAAGACAGAATCATGGTCAAGCGAACAAGGAGGCTCGCATCCAGCAGACAATGAAGACTCTATTGAAATGGAACTCGGCACGAGTTTCACGGATAAACACAGCTTCCGAAGTACGCATTTCTATTGCAATGGAAGAAATCCCTTTAAGTTTAAAACGGATGTCAAAGAAGAATATGATGAGTTCATGGATATATGAATAAAAAGTTCATAGCACGACTAGCTGCATGTCATTTATTGTTACTGCTCTCAGCCGGAAACAAAAATGGCAAAATAAAATTAGAGCAAGCATAAAAGTATTAACTTCGTGTTACAGAATAAGATCTACGATTTCATTCATTTCGATTTGTTCTTGTCCCACAAGACCATCGTCGCTAAACAATTTTGTTTCTTGATGAACATTTTTTTCAGGATTTTAAGCCAATTAAGATAGCAGCACATCATTAATTCTAAAACAGCCATAAGCCTCGGTAATAATAATTTATTACCTGCCAACCCCGGGTAACTTGCACTGGTACTTAGCACACTGTCATATAACTTAATTCGGTTAATTCTCGTCGTAATCACAGTTGACTGGAACTGGGCTGGCGCATTCCAACAGCGTACGCTTCAGTTGGATTATTTCGTGCCTGTGAGTCACCATGTGGGCTCTCGCTTCCCACATTAAATTCACGAGGATCTCGTCGTTAGTTTCGTCAAGCTCAACGAATTTCGTCAGTTGTGGGGAAAACCTGAAGAATGGCACTCCGAGCGAAGAACACCACGCTCTTGCTCTTTCGACCTTGAAATACAGATAACAGAACAAATGTAAGTTCCGAGTGTACGGAATGATTTCTATTTCATATCCGAATAAAATCAGACTCTCACCACTTGTCCTTCGGTCTGCGTGGCCTGGGAATGTAAAAATGTAAAGCGCAAAAGTTAAGCAGCAGTAAATTCTCAACGCTTCGGCAGTTCTGTACTTACTTGGTCAATGAGAAGGTTAATCAGCGCTTTGACTTTAGGAACTTTTGTAACTACGTCGAAAATACCAGCTGGCATGCTAATATCGAAATGACTTGTATTCACGTTTTCAGACGGCTGAATTCCGGTGCCAAGCGAAACAACAACTGATGGGGTGGGCCTGCTACTGTCATAAGTGCTGTCCATGCTTCTTAAAGCAGAGCTGAGTTGAATAAGCTCCGTCATTGCGTCGAGCGTCGGATTGTTTGCTATCAAACCGCCTGTGTAGAGGAAGAGGAAGGCCGTTAGATTAGCTGCGCTAACTATAACCGCTTGGCAGTAGGCGATGTCATTCATTACCATCCACCCATCCACCTCCATCGAGTCTAAAATACGAAGGAGCTGCGCCTGTTTGACAAAAATATTGTGAAATTGAGATTAAGATTTTCACATTAGGGTGAGTACTAGTTGTTCAATCGAACCTGTTCGCTTTGCGGCTTCCCAAATTCGAACGTTTTCAGGGCGCAGTGCGTCCTGGCCAGGCCCGTCAATTACCGCTTTTGGGGAGTAATAATTTCGGAAAAGGTACAAATCAGCAGGACGACGATCGACCAACGCAGTCGTGACCATTACCCTGATTGATGTTGCAATCGGTTCAACTCACTCAGAACTGTCAAAACTCGCATATCATGCTTCCATCATTTACATTGCACTTACCGTGGACGACGAATGCTATTCATTGTACTTTCTTCGCCAAACTCTCTCTTCAGGAATGCATCCATCACTTCGGACTTGTATGGCCGAGAACCACTGAAAACTTGGTCCTTCAGACGAAGATACAGGCACATGAGACTGAAAACAGATTTCCCACATGCTAAACCCAACGCTAGAATTCCGCCCGTTGACGTGCCTGAAAAATGAATATAGAGATTGATCCAGAATTATTTCGAAACTTGTAGTACCCTGCCCACAATCCAAATCGTCTATGAACCTGCTACAAAATCGAACAGTTCGATTGGTGGCATTCCGAATTCCTGGAAACAGCATTTCAAAAGAATGTTTCAAAGATGAAACGCATGAAATGATTGGTATCTCTTTGCGTACTTGTTCTAATACGAAGAGCATTTGCGTGAGAACAAGCCCACGAATGCCGCCACCATCTAGACAAAGTAATCTTCCGCCTAGCTGAGATCCAGGTGACACTTGTCGTTTTAACTTTCGTGTCGACCCAAGTGTCGAGTGTTCTCCATTGACGTCCATGTTTTCGTCTTGACTCATGTTGCCTGATTCCCTTCTCACCCGTTCAGTCACTTCTTTACGTATAGACCATGCTTGAAGTGTCTGATGCAATGTACATGGTTCCCAATCGTCTTTATAATTTTCAGGTGGGAATCCATTCGATACTCCACCCGGGGAGCATCCGTCTGCGCAACGCGTTCCATCCGTACACCTGTTAATGCGTAGTCCGCTTTGTCATGAACACAGATTGCATGGCATTTGAGAATTTGAGCCACACTCTTTACCTTCTGGCTCCGACGGCATGAACAAGGAAGAGAATCCCACTTTTGTCTGATCTCTCCGAGGTGCTGATTAAATGACGAGCGGATTCTCCAAGGTTATTGACTAGGTTAACGTCAGCTCCAAAGACTAGCAGCACCTGTACCAAATTTGTACCTAAGTTTTCCTCGAAGATTAAAAAAATCAACTCTCTTCCATAATATCATAATTACTTACCTGGATGAGAGGCTTAGAACAAAGTTTAGCCGCCCAATGCAATGGAGTTTCACCAATCATGTCCTTCATATCCGGGAATGCCTTGTGACAGAGCAGCGAGAGAGCACTCTTTAAACAAGTTCGTTTTGTCTGAATACAGAATATATACATTAGCATGATTAGCTTTGAATGCACATCCACCTACAAATTGCAAACGAAACTTACTGCTAAATGAAGAGGCGAGACACCTTCATTGTTCACAATATTCGGATCACACCCTAATTCCAGCAGCTGAGTCACTAATTCAGCGCTGTCTGCCCAGTGCAGCGCACTTGAGCCATCCTGAGGATGCTGCACAAGGTGAGAAATAGAAAGAAATTAAAACCCTGCCAAATATTCATGGTTAATAAACAAAATAAAATTATGGATTACCTTTTTCAAGATTTGATCAGGGTCTAGCTTGCATAATTCCTGAATTACAGAAACTGATTTAGCTACAACGGCAATATGAATAGCGTATCCTTCCTCACGAGAGGGAATACTAAGGTCAGTTCCACGACTATGAAGATTCTAGGCAAAGCAGGATGCAAATAAAAAAAACGCAAAATGAAGCTATTAAAACTCAGCCATCAGCAACAAATCACCAATTTGCAAATCATTTGGGCGTTGTTAATCGGTATGGCCTAGTGTGTGAGACAAAAGGCATAGCATGACCAACTACGCAAATTGTTAGGCAACAAATCAGCAAGTCGTAGCTATATATCACAGCCACATCGCCACCAAGCACTCCATGCAATTTACCTTAATCACATCGGGGTTACTGTTTTTGCAAGCTAAATGTATGGGTGTGAATCCATCATGATTCTCCTCGTTAATCAGCGGTGTCAAACTCTCAGGCAATTTACCCAGCACTGACTATAAAAGAAAGAGAAAAACAATTCTTGTATAATTTGAAGCTTGCTGTTTCAGGGTAGATTACATTTAGAATTTGTGGCGTGGATTCCGCAGCTGCTAAATGAATCACAGAGTTTCCTTTGAGATCTCTAAGATCCAACGAAGCCCCTAAATTTAGTAGCTCAGTAACGGAAGCCAGATTCTTTTGACTAATCGCAATGTGGAGGGGAGATTTCAAATCGATTGCTTCTTGTATGTTGATGAATCTACAAAATAAAACATTCATTATGCCCAATATATGCTCAACTCGGTCAGCCCAACAATCTTAGCACGACTAACTTGTGGAGCCCAGGATCACGGATACATTTGAAATAGTCAAAGAAAGCAGCCACATGCATAGCATTCCAACTTTTCTTTTCCCTGAGCTTTTGGCAGATTTTCTCCAAAGTATTCTTATCACATAACTGTAAAGTTCCAAACGAGTTTCAGACAATTTATCATTCTTAACCACAAAAGACCACAATATGTCAAGGGTCTACCATCGGATCGACATTGATCAACGGAGGAATGGCTTCTTTGTACAAAATAAATGCTTCCACTGCTTTCTCTTCATCGTTTGCCCGGAAGAGACTGAACATCTTTTCCGTGGTAATTGGGTGATGCAAAACTATGTTGTACTTCAAAGATCTTGGCCCTGCAGTGTCGACAGGTCCATACAGAATCAACGTGCTTTCGCGGAATCTCACTGGATAATGCGCTATCTGAAAAGCATAGATGCATATGCGTATGCGTCAATTTAGCATTCGTGAGACAATGGAATGATTCGCAATAGTCGTAATTACATCATCGACGGCCGTCATGTTAGTAATTTCAGTGACGACTGCATTCTCATCTATCACAGGAGGAGGGGTAGAAACTCTGAGGAAGTCAATGGATGTGGTTCTGGTTAACCCTGCAGTTGTACTCGTCGCGTTCGCTGTGGCATTCACTGCTGACTCGAGTAAGGACCTTGCAACCCGCCCCGCAAGGCCACCGAAACTAAAGTTGCTCGCCATTTTCGATCTGAAACATCAAAGGAGAGAATGAAATCGCAATATGAGGTTGATTAAATCTAAGGCAGTTAACTTTTAAATTGGATGAGCTGAATTTATTGGATAATCTTAAACACTACTGAACATACTGCAAGTAAATCAACACGTGACCTGTGCTGAGTGGCTTTTGATTTGATGTCTACTCCATAAAAGAGTTAATGGAAACAAGGCAAGCTGAGAGGTTTTACCTGAATAGATCACGAACTGTCGGCGACTCGACGTGGAGAAAGCTGTAGAGTTGATTAGAGGTGTGGTCACCTAATTATTGGCCATTCTAGGTAATATTTTGATTTAGTGTGGCATGAGTCAGAAGAGATCCTAAACCCACTACGACCTTGATTGTTGATGACGAATCATCTCCGCCCTCCCTTCGATTTTGAATGAACGTCAAGCTTCCGCGTTCAAAGTTGGACAAAGTGAAACCTGAGCTCAAGCGCGTTTCTGCTGCAATTCTGCATACTTCAAGAATGCAACCAAATACACCAAACTGCCGAAATTGCACCTAAATAGCTGGTATAGACTTGATTTCAGGTCTTGACCAGAAGTGTTCGGAGAGTAGTTGAACTGGCGAACTCCTGCAAGCTTCTGTTTTATCGATAACAAAATAGCAACAGCAAGTGATCACACAGAAATCTTAACTTCACATGTACTGGGATTTGCAAACTGACAGCTGACAGGTGATACACAACAAATTGCAAAACTTTGCACAGCAGCATCGACCATGCATCGACCGTTAACTGGCATACTTCCAGGATGATTCTTCAGCAATGCCATCAAGCAGTGGGCTGTATTTGATTGAATATGATTGAACTTTAACTCGACCTGAACCACAACACAACAGCCATATCCGACATAAACGCTAATGCATGAACGATGTGATCAGTAAAGAAGTAAATAACATACATTCGCTAATTAATTGCGTTGAAGCAACTCAAGTCGCATGGAACAAATGATTCGTGTGTTTTCATTGCACTTTAATCTCTGTGCCTGCGTGATTATTCATGCCTGCATTGCGTGGTTGCGTGAGAGTTTCAGGTTGCTGTCACCTGTCACAATCATAATTGTCAAGCATTGATTCAGCAGCTGAAGACCAATCATAACAATGGGCATTTCTTTATGAATGCACCAAGAAAAGTCTAGTCTAATCTAATGATTCATGAATCATGGAAATTTTATTGTGCATCTGCTGTGCAAAATTGCAAAACGCAGCAATGCTTGGACCGTTTGACCTGCACCTGCACCCCTCTTTACCCTTGGCGAATATTATGCAACAATACGGCCAGGGCTTCAAGGTCGCATGTCCGACAGTTAAGATTAAGAGCTTCTTCCTCCGGTGGAATTAATGCATTAATTGCTGAATGTGTCGTCTTTCATTGTTGAATTACTCGTATCACGTTGCTCCAGAATTTTACCACACGTGTACGTGTACGAGTGCACAGACCTGACTGGGAATTACGTAATAAACCATGTTTCCTTTAGTTCATCGGGCATATGATGGGAACACTTCTTTCTCACCTACAAACGTATAATCAAAACACTGATCCACTTTATGAACAGCATGAGGGCAAGATTTTTTAAGTTTTTTACTCACAGACCAAGCCATAAACACACCCTGAAGTAAAAATAACATCGCATCACACGCATAAAGCCCAAGTGCATCTTCGGGCATGGTAGCAACAGAGATCAGTGACTAATCCCTGTTGCCAATGAGTAGTGAACAGGGCCATGCCTGCCATGCAGCAGTGGATTCCGATTCCGAAACAGCTCACGTTCAGTCTTCAAGGTCAGGAGCACGCTCACGCGAAGCGAAACGAGGACGGAAGGTTGGGTCGTCGTTCTCGTTCTTGGCTTGGGTTTTGGTTGATCGCTATCGGGTTACACGCACGGCAGGGAGTAAATAAAGTCATGCGTTTAATTAGCACGTGCTCAAGCAACGTCAAATAGACAAATTGTGCTAAACGGTATTTGGCAATTAACACGCTCACCAGCATCTTCTCCCTCTTCCTGATCTCCGACGCAAACAAGATCCAGATCTCATTGCATTGTCCCAGGCGAGACGATGACTGAACCTTCGAAACCCGCCGACGTTGCAGTGCAAATGCAACCTTTGCTGCAAAGCCAAACTGAGAACACCGCAGCTGCACCGCCGCCTGGAGAAGGCTTGCACAGGATCGCGATTTTGCAGAATTACGGCAAATTCTATCTGGATTACAAAAATGCACCTGCAAACTGTTACGCGCAACTGTTTGGCGCTGAAACTGGCGACGTGCTCTTCAAACTTGATCGCAACCAAACGAGGGGCATGTTTTCGCCATCAAACAGGTACCGGATTACGGACTCTGTCGTGAACTTCCTGGATGTGGATGGAAAGATCATGTTTAAATCTCAACGAAACCAGTTTGTAAGTGAACTCGTACAATTCGTTTACTTGTCCTCAAGTAATTGATTGCACAATTCAGGAAAGTCGCATTGAAACCGGTGACATCGCACTGGGAAGCGTGTCTGGAGAATGTTGTGGTTGCGGACGCTCGTTTGTAGTCTCAACGGCGAGCTCCGAGTTGGTGTTCAACTTGGATCCAGTCGGTCTCTGCGCCGGATGCTGCTGTTCATGCGTCAACTCGTGTTTCTTGAGGGAGTACATGATTTACAACCAGCGCACCGACGAGAAGATCGGAACCATCAAATGTGGAGAGAAGATTGAGATCGAGATCGATCAGACTCTCGGCGTGGAGGCGAAAGCCTTGCTTCTGGCGACAGCTGTTGTTATCGTAAGCCTAGTTGCGCCAGTTCAATCGGTCCGTGCGACGCGACAAATTAACCTGAACCTGACTTTCGTTCCCAGTTTGAGTTGTACTTTGCCCCGTGCTTTGGAAACGTCGGAGAAATGGGAAGCCGGTACATTTTTGCCTGCACGCTGATTTTCATGCCCACCCTCGTCATGATTGGAATAATCATCTTCAAACTGCTGATAGAGGAAGAGGAAGGATGATTGGCGGTCGGCCGTCTCGTGCGAAACCGTACTGCGCTGCGCCCAGACGCAGCAGTTGCCTTTTAACCCTTGCTAATTGAATTACCAAAGCTACGTCATTCATTTCCATTGCTTGCCTGCCTTCGTGGAACAATACTCACAGTACAAGTTGAACCCGTCATTGCAAAATAGGATTAAGTTTTATTTGTGCTGGAACTGGGAATTTGGGAAACGTGTTACTGAAATTGTACAAACAAAAGCGACTTGATATTACAATCCAATTTGGAATACGGCATTGAATAAAAGCTTTAATTAACTTTACTTCAATTATTGTACCTTTGCATATCTGATGAATGATGAGGCTGAACTCAATCTCATCACCACCGCTCATTACAAGCACAAGCCGCACATAAGAGTGTTCATGTTTTCAGATTGCCCTTTCATGTCTTTGTGAGTAAGAGCGGAGCCCGTCGTGAGTTGTAATGAGCATCAAATTATGATACGGGGTCATTTATTTTAGTTCCAGAGGCCTGCGCCGATGTCGAAGGTCATGGTCAGAGTCAGAGTTCTTTGAGTTGATCAAAGTGGTAGCTGAATTTGTGGTCACGTCAGTTCCGCAAGCTCTGTACATATCCACAATGGAACCCCAAAAGAAAACGACACAAGACACGAAACCAAAACAAAAGCTGGACGCAGTTGCAATCCAAATGCAGCCTGTGCCAGCGTCTGGACATGGACGCCTGTCAATACTTCCTCGTCCAGTCCTGCAAAAGCTGGCAACCTTGGAAACCTACGGAAAATTCTACTTGGATTATCACGTAGGGAGTCATTACGGAAATCTGCTCGGTGGCGATTCTAAAGACGTGCTCTTCGTCCTGGACCACGTAAAGGCGACTTTTTGGCCTGAAAATAGTGTCAGAAAATTGGACTCGATGATTAACTTCATGGATCCAAGCGGGAAAATTGTATTCAGATCATTTCGGGACCAGTTTGTAAGTCACACTTTATTCCGTACGCGCCCGGAAATAAAATTCATGCGCCCCTGCATTCTGCAGGAATCTCACGTAGAATGCGATGACACGGCGTTGGGAAGCGTAGAAGAAGACGCCTGTGGGTGTGATCGCTCGTTTGGAATCACACCTACAAGCATGGACGTGTCATTTAAGTTGATACCAACAGGTTTTTGTGGCAAGCACTGCTTGTCATTCTGCAATTCGTGCTTCTTGAACGAGTACGCCATCATGAACCAAAACCACGAGCCCGATCAGCACAAAATTGGCAGCATCAAATGCGGAGATAAAATTGAGATTTTGATGGACCCGACTCTGAGCGTGAATGTGAAGGCTTTGATTTTGGCAGCTGCAATGCTCGTGGTGAGTTAAATGACGAATTGTTGAAGAAAGATCGAAATGTTTTCTTACTAAATGTGCTACTTGGTTTCTAGTTTGAACTGTACTTTGCCCCGTGCTTCGGAAACATCGGAGAAATGGGAAGCAGATACGTCCTTGTCGGCACTTTGATTGGCGTACCACTATTTTTTATTCTCGTGATCTTGCTTTTGGCCAAATTTAACGTGAACTTAGCAGCAGGGTAAGAGCAAGCTTAACCGTTTTGGAGTTTTGACCTTGACTCTGGGTCACAATTAAATGGATCTTATTCTGAAATTGGTCAGTAAAGTTGTATTTTATTTTGAAAAACTTATTTCTGTATACACATTACAATTTATCCTAACAAGTTCAGCGGAAGAATGTCTAGAAATCGCGTAATCGGATAAAAAATTATACACGTTTCCAAAAACAAAGCATCTGCGAATATTATTTATGCGATTTTCTCTTCGGTTTTGATCTTGGTGAGGCCCGCCCCTTCTTAAAGCTCCCGGAGCGAGCTGATCCTTTTTTGATCCGTGAGTTTTTCTTTCCAGTTCCAGCACTAAAATCCCCTTTGTCCTTGCCTTTCTTACCCTTACCCTTCCCACCACCACTACTCTTCTTTCCTCTTCTTTCTTTCGGGGAACTGTTTTCCGGGAAGCAATGTTAGTGTGGCTTAAGCATGATCAATGAACGCATCGGTTTTAACTTTTCACTTACTCATCAGACCCCACTTCCTGTTGTACAACTTTCGAGTACACCTTTTCCAATTGAAGTTTCGGCTTCTTGTTCAAAACTTGATCTAAAACTTGCAAGTTTGTCGATTTCTCAACGCCAGAACTTCGGACAAGTGGGTCAAAATGACGCTTCTCTCCTGTTTTCTTTAAGGGCTTTTCTTTAGGAAGTTTTTGTTGAAACTTTCCAACAGAAGCCGTAGCTTTCTTAGCTACGTGCATTGCTTCCTGAAACTAAACGCCAAAGAACGGATCATTTTGAATGCATGTGTTCGTGCAAAGGAAGAGGCCGAAATCATCAGCCTCGAGTCGAGGTCCTGGACGTCTGACGTGCTCATGTAGTTACCTGGGTCTTTGATGGCTTCGCCTTTTCTATTAAGCCCGTGCTTGGAACGTCAACTTTTCTGGAGCGAGCGATGTTCCTCAGCCTTTGGAGTTCATTTTTGGCTACTCTTTCTGTTTTGGCCTCTGATTTCTTTTCAAATTGATCTTCAAATGGGTCGGCATTGCCAGGAACTTCAAGAACCCAATCTTTTTCATGTTGTGCAGCAGCACGTTGATAACCAAATCTCGGAACATACGCCTATTATTAGAGCACAGCCGAATTAACATAGGTACCATAAATGAAGTAAAGAACGCTGTCATTTGTCAGAACTTACATTAACAATTTCGTCCCAGACAAGTCTCGTCTTCTTTCTTTTAGTGAACCCTTTCTCTTTTGCGTATTGCTGCCACTTGGTCATGGGTTTGGGTTTGGGAACAGGCTTTTCTCGAGGTAGCACGCAATTCGGTTTCGGTAATTTCGCAATAACGACATCATCTACTCTTTCGAAGGGCAAGGTCCAAATTTTATTGAAAAGAAGTTGCACGTTCTCTTGCGTGATTTTCTTCATATACTTATTGGAATTTGCTCTGCAATCAAATTAAATGTCATGAAACCTAAAGTATTGTGTCAAAATACACGAATTCACCAAAATCCTCAACTTACCTGAAACTCAACGACGACACTTCATTTGGGTCCGACAGCATTAGATTTCCCAGATCTATTCCCACTTCCAATGGCTTCTCGATTACAGGAATTGGATTAATCTTGGGTGTAGTGGTGGCATCGTCAAATATTCCAGGTGTTGCACTCGAACTTGTTTTCTTCGATTTACTTTTACTCGACTTCGAAGGTGCAGCGTCGTCAGCAGTTCCGGTCTTTGACTTTCCGCTAGCAGTAAGCTCCATTTTTAATGCCTCTAATATAATGATTTTTATCTATTTAGTAGTCAAACGACAACCTGACTTCATTCGCTTCATTCGAAGTATGCAGATTCCTCTAGCACGTGTAAAACTTTTTCATTCAAGCGGCGTGCATTTGACCTCTTTCCTTGAAACTACGAACCGAGTCTCTTGCGTTCGTTCTCTACTGGTACACTGCTGAAGAGAAGAAAGTGAAACATTACGAACAATTAAACCAACAGGAATTTTATTACGAATCTTATTAGGAAAATCTGTCAACGCTTACTTGCAAGTAATAACCAGTAATAATAGCAGTACAGTCAGTACATCCTTAGCGCATCACAAAACGACAAAACACATTTTAACCCCTCAATCTTCTAGATATTCTAAAAAATGTCTACACTCAAAAACGTGCAACTCCTAAACAGCATTAACTAATGAGCTACAGAACAGTGCGAGCTATAGAATAAATAATAGAATGAACAATTCTGAATGCAAAATGGGCATTTTGTTTTTGTATGATTGTATCGGTGTCTTGTGGCAGTCTTTTAAATCTTCTACGGCAGTATTACAGCGAGAAATTATTCTTCAAGGTTCGTTCTTATCTTCTCTTATCTTAAGCTATTTTCTCCGAGACAGGCTTGCAACTTTCCCCAACATCGCCGAGTAAATCCGATCCAGTATTTCCTGTCTGCAAGCATTTTTTCTGAATATTTTGAACAGTAGTTTCCACAAACTCCAAGAACTTGGACAGCTTCTCGTTTTTCTCTTCATGTATAATCTGATGAATGTGCTCCAGCTGAAACTTTTCGCTCAGCTCAGCCAAGAACTCGTGAACAGAGATAGTCATCAATGTGCTGAAATCATCAGTTACAAGGGCCGCAGTATCAGTTGACTCAGAATACAATACAGGTTCCTCACTCTGCTTTTCTCGCTTTAGAATATCTTGTTGCTGCTTAAACTTTCTCGCCGCATTCAACGGTTTCAAAATCACTGCTTTCGAAACAAGCGTTGGAAGCTTTGACTGGTAATAGCCAACCAGTTTGAGTCCTTCAGCAAAATGGTCATAAGCTAAAGCGTTGGATACATGTTGCGTGTATAAGTGGAATCGGTGGTAGAATTCGATGTAGATGTTGATGATTATCCCAGCATCTTCATCTAGAAACAAGATTAGACACATCATCAAGGGGAATCGATCAATTGTGAATTGGCTCGAGCCATCTGGTCAATTTGGTACTTACATAAAAATTCACGGCAGGATTTGATTTTGTGGATGAACTCGAAGGTGTTCAGGGCTAAGCAAATCGATTCTTGAATCGCATTCGGTGGTATCACCTGCAGACCATCTTCATTTGTGTCTCCTCGACCAGCAGTATTTGGCCAAAGCCCCGAATCGATCACTGGATACTTTAGCAGTTCCTGCAGGCTTTCACACAGTGAAATGACCAAGCCATGTTTGCAAAACTCGAAGATGATGCGCTTGTTGTGCTTGCCAACATTTTTCTTCAAACGGCTTTCTTTGTCGGAGTCAGCGTTTGAGGTCTTGCTTTCACCACCGTCGCCTTCATCGTCATCGGAGGAAGATGAGGATCCGTCTTCTTCATTATCATTGACTTCGTCCTTTGAAGACTCCAAATTAACTTTTGCCAGTAGCTTATGACTAGCACGAATGATTTCCAACAACATAAATAGAATCGTGACCAGTTCACTGAGAATACCAATATTGCGACAGCTTTTGAGCAAGAAGTTCACTGCTTGGATGAATTCCACATCAGTCAGCGGACCCATCCACGCTTCAACCACTTCAGCAGTGGTCATGTACCATACCAGGCGTCGGAGGAAAGCCAAACTTTGCACTAGGCGAGGAATTCTGCGACACAAGATCAGCTCTGACAGAACTGCTGGAAGAAATTGCAATTTGCTTTCTACTTCGGGGAAGGTTTGCAGAATCTCTGGGACGGAGAGCAGATTGACTAAGATGCCCATTGCAATTTCCTAAATACAGTCAAGAAAACCGGCACGAGACCAATTTTTTGTTTACTTCGTGTTCAAGCACACATATTTCTCTTAACTTACCACTAATCTGTCGCATTCCCCAAGCGTCAGTGATTCTTTTAACAAAGTGAAAATGTCTTTTTCTCTTAGGTATATCGCCACGTCTTTCTCAGAGCTCATGTCCCAAAGAAATGAGAGTTCATTGTCAAATTCGGTTTCCAACTCAGGTTTCTCGTCTTGATTTTGGTTTTCTCCCCGCATTTCTTCAACCCGCTTCATCCACTTGATGAGAATCTTCAGGACATGTCGCTCTGAATAAGTAGTTGAGCCAATACAATCCCCTCGAAGTTGCATTAGTTTCTCATCGTCGTCTCCTGCATCTTGGTTGACTGTGTGACCATTTCTTTCCGAATCGGCTTCATCTTCTGCTGTTATCATCGGATTTGAGTACACTGTGCTCGATCCGCCCTCTGCATCTCCCTCGTCTTCGGTTACGTCAGCGCTTTCCAGAACTCTTGGAGATTCGACTGCTTCGCTGCTATTTAAAGTCCTAGGAGTGACAGGCGTTTGCATGCCGTTGACCTGCAGCACATTCAGTAATTCCTCAGGGTCAGATAACTCAGAGAGCTCGCTGCTACTGCCGCCATCGCCATTGTGGTGTAGATCATTGCTCCTATTGTTGGCTCTCGACCCTGTGGTATCGAATTTACAAATTATTAGGGCTCCAGATGCACACAGTTTGACGGCCTAACAGGCTTCAGGTCAAAATCCCAGCAAATACCTGGAGTTCCTGGAACTTCGTGCGGTTCCTGAGCCTCTGCTTGCAGTCTTCGTTCAATATCAAGTTCGCCGTACACGCGGTGAAGATCAACGACTGGCGAACTTGTCAAATCACTTTCAACTTCAACTTCTGGTCCTGGGGACGGTGCTAGAACTGGAGAAGAACCGGAGCAACTTGCATCGTGAACATGTTCCTGTTCCATCTCTGGGTCCGGTAGTGATTCGTCATCACCTTCATCGTCACTATCTTCTTCATCGTCCTCGTCGTCTGTTGGAATATCTCCTTGTTCAAGTTCTACCTCATCCTCCTCAGCCTCGCTTTCGTCCTCAGAGTCTCCTGGAACGGGGGCAACCAAACCCACGGGGATGTCGTCGTCTATATCCGAATGGTCCGAATCCAAGCCAAAGATTTCTTGCCCAAAGTTGCCTTCTTCAGAATCGGAGTCGGAGACAATGTCATCATCGTGGTTGTTGTTGAAACCGTCAATAGGGCCACGAAAGGTTTTCATATTTGATCGCTTACAGACTCTGAACAAAATAGAAACACTTATAGTATATGACCGGGAATCCTGATCAGAAATAGAAACTCGACAACAGAGCCGAAATTGCCGAAACTTACAACTTGACAACTCCGAAATTCTTGTGATCTCGTCTTGTCTCTAATCTAAGACGTGATGTGACGCTTTCCAATCTAGAGTGCACGTTCCAAAGGCGTTGTCAGACAAATGACTCAGTTCAATCAGCCTGGATTTTTATGGCATGCCTTGATCACCTGAATAAGTAACTGGCCACGAAGCACATTCATGGATTCACTATTTTATCTATTTTGCTTGCACGTACACTGTTTATGTATGAAGTCCCAAAAAGTATGTGTATGTGCAGAATGTTTACAAATTGCACAGTGGTTCTTCCCTACACTGCGTGCCGAAGGACGTGGTGCATGTACGCAAATGTGCGAAATACTCAGCCAGCTCTTTGATTTTGAAATGCGTGATGGTGATCCAAATTCAAGCAAGTCGCGTTGACGTTGAATGGAGTTGGCAAATAGCAATACTCCCTTTGGATCTCTCAACTATTTCGAGAAGCGATAAGCGAAGCGATGCGATGATGAGACCAGACGACCATGTGCATTGTGCATGTGTTTCTGGTTTTTGCGATATATAACGAGACTCGAATACGTGAGTTACGAAAAGTTAATATTGCAATGCAGGAAATAATGTGGTGGATTCACATTCAGTGGGCAGATCTGCGATTTAAACTACACATACACTTTGCAAATAAATGCAAAATGAATCTGTAGAGAGCAGCGACAGTGCGTGAAGTCTCTCTGGTACATCATCAGTAAGACAAGACACCCGAACAGCTGGCAGCCTGGCACTAGCATTCAACTCGCAGTCCTTCAATATCTTCAAGTTAATTCCAGTTCTTCAGTTCCAGTTTAACTATTTAACGCCTCATACTTTCATAATTCAATTAACGCAAGGTCATTTCGTGTTCTGTGTGTTCAGTTGCATTGTCGCATCAGTCGCGCACCGAGTGCTGATTAGGCAATTCACTTGTCATTGTCGTGTGTGCATTTTTTATTTGCATATCACAGTTTCATAATCACAGGCACTGTGCATTGGTGCATGAAATAAGCTGCCCGAGACAAGTGACATAGATACGGTGATTGAATTACTTTGCTAAACAAAAGTGGCAGGACGTATGATTGTTTAATAAACATGTGATTGTTTGAGCCTCAGAACAACCTTGATCCAGGTCCGGCCCAACTGATCTCGAAAATCTCGATTCTCCAGAGAAGGACCACTAGGTGAGTCGAAGAATTACGCTCGGTACCTACTTTCTAGTCGTTCTTCGTACGAATGCCGTTTAAAGTATAGTTGAAATGCACCGAATAAAATCTCTGCGCAAATAGGTGTATAATGGCTGACGCTACTCACGTAGGATGGCTCTTTAGCTAAAACCAAAGTTATATTTATTCGTCTTTTACGTAAAGCGTACAATTCCAAACTATTTAAATAAATTATAAATACATTACTGGGTTGAGCGAGCGTGCATCTTCATCAGTCAGGAGAAATATCATTGTCGTGCAAAATAGCTTTGTACTTAATTTATGTGCACAAATGTGTACTGAATGTGTTGAGCGTACATGAGTTACTGTCATGTCATGATTAAATCAATTACTAGCTAACGTTGGACTGGATTAGATTTCGTTTTAGGAATCGCTTTATCATGCCACGCAGGCCACACGTTTTCCTTCTTCACGCCTTGCCTTGTGCGCTATTGAGTCTGAACCTCCTCTGGGACTGCTTGAGTTTCCAACGGTGGTGGTGTCAATGCCAATAGCACGGTCGCAATATTAGTCTTCGTGTCAGTGATCCAAGGCTCATCGTCGTTTGTTTGCACGTAATAATTGCCACCCGCCCCATTTGGCTTGCAGTAGTAGCCCATTTCGACAGGCTCTGCGGTCGGAGACCACGTCTTGGCAGGTTCCATGTACTCGGGTGTTTCCACAAGCTTCTTATTGGTAACTAGCTTCCCAGGATTCGTAATACTCCATGTGAAGAGGTCAATCGCTCGCAAATGACTTCCAATGATATTGTACATGCTGCAGCCAGGCTGTGAGTGACCCCAGTTGGGATAAAAGTCTGTGACAGAACAAAGTTCGTTTGAGAGTTGAATTGTGCATATTGGCAACTGCCAAGTGGGCTTTTACGTTAACTTAACTTTGAGTAACTTACCGATATCACCCAGAGGAATGAAAGTACCATAATGGTTAGTTGGGCTGATGATTGCTTGACCATGCAGCGCGTGTGAGTATCCGTCGGTGTGAATGCAGTCTACGAATTTAGCGGAGGCGGCTGTGAGTCGCAGAGATTGATGCTTGCCATCAAACCCCAGATCATAGTAGTTTTCGAATCCAGGGCCCGCAGGGTCCAGCCCAGTGATTCGGTCGATGCAGGGCTCGATTTCGTTTATCTTCGCGATTCTTCCCGCAACGCCAAACAAGTGCGCGCCCAAACTATGGCCAATGGTGTGAATGTAAATGTTTTCTTTGACCTCCTTTATGAGTTGAATGTGGCTGGCCATCCACTTTGCCACTGTTGCGATATTTTGCGCTGCATTGTCGTACGCATGAACCCCGATGAAAGCGCCCTGGCCCCAGTCCATGAGAATCACAATGTCGTCGGTCTCATCTGCCTGGAATATGGCATCTTTCATTGCTGGTAACCACGCGAATCTGGCAGTGTTCATGAACCCATGGGTGATGATGGTGATCTTGGACGCTTCCAGGAGTCCAAAGTTGACTAACAGGTTGATGACCAGGTCTGAGCTTAAATCATGCCCGATGGTGAGCGATGTCTTTTTGCTGCGATGAAAGACGCGCAGGTGTGGTTTGATTTCATCGAGCGTCCAAGGAGTCTCAGCTTCTTCAAGGAGCCGGTGGAGTGTTCCAGGCGGTGCATTCCAGGTTTTGGGCAGGAGAGCGGCGACGGTGATGACTTGCTTCACGGCCTGCTTGAAGAGTTGACCATTCTTAGCAATGACCTTCTCTTTCTCTGGACAGCCTTCGCTGTTAACCACAGCCTGTGCCGCTAAAATGCCTGTACATAAATTGCAAATGTTGTAATATCTCACAAATGAGGTCAAGATCGGACAGCGTGAGATGCTATCTTACCTGGTTGCACCAGAACATGTGACACGACGTCTCCAGCCGACTTGGCGATGTTTGCCCACGACGTGGTGGAAAGGTCCATGATATTTGTCAGACTGCAGAGAAATCGTTCATAGATCACAGTATTAGCCTGATTTAGCCTTGACTCTTGGTGCTCTACTAAACTTGGGCAGAAGGTGTTGCAACTGACATTAAAAATAAAAATACTACTACTACAAACTGGTCGTTGGTACTTGTGCAATTCTGCATAAATTGTAATTAATTACACTTGGATTGCATTCTCTTTTTGGGGTCTCGAATTTTCTTCTTACCAAATCCACGTCCACTTGAAGAAAATGACGACTCGTACTGTGTTTTGGTAGAGACAGTCCAAGACTGATGTGTACAACATAAAATTTGTCTTTGTATTTATAATGCGCCTGCACAGAAACAGATGATTATGTGATCCGTAGCTGCTGCAGTGGTTGTAGCATAGAGCATTTGCCGTGGTGGTTGTAGTCAATCAGTGCTTGTTTGCCAGTAGTCAGCAGTCAGCATGCCCATACGATGAGGCACGCACGTTGCTGGTGCCGTGCCGGTCGATGGGCCGTCTCGTTGATGTGATGCGATGGTTTTTGTGGATTGTGTAATACGCTCAACTTGAAAAAAACTTGATTAGAAAGGTTGAATTTTACATTCAAGGTTCGACGTTTAAGATTATATAAGTGCGAATGGAGATAGTCAGGTGCTTGGGTGGGCTACGGCTATGAATAACGTGTGATGTTCATGGTTTATGGTGTGATGATTTCGATATTTGGCACTTGTCAAGACGATTCCGATTCCATGACGTGTCCCAGTCGCGTGTTGCCGTTACTCTCCAGTGCAATGGTCAATTCGTGGAGTCAGGATTTGTCGCCGTTGCTGTGACTTCTGGAATCTGGCAAGTTAAAAGAACGACACTGAAAGTAAGATCAGTCGCTTCATGACTCATCTGCAATAGAAAACTGATGGGTTTAATTGACTTTTGGAACTCTGGAGCAAGGGTTAAATTATGTCACTCGCAACACGCTCGATAAACTGACTGATGATTAGTCACTCAATTGCAATTGCAGACTGACTGAGGCTATTGCATATGAAACGGAGGAGGGAGGAGTTGGATTAGCATGGAATTCTTTCGAAAACGAGAATGAGGTCCTGCTCCAGAATCTCCAGACACCAGATTTTATTTACATTTCCGCAATTCCTTCTCTTATCAAACCCGTGACTCGTGACCAGGCACTTACAGCCAAAACGCAATAGCAATGGCGGAAATTGAGCTGGCATTTTTCGTGTTCGTTACGCCTGCATATGAATGATGTTTTGATGAGTCTTCAATTATCGTCGGGTCGCCGAGAGTTGAACCCAAACTTAACCTTTACACTTTGCAAAAATGATGACGATGAGCTCATTGCTCATACTTCAGATTTCAGACACTAAAATCACGGAACTACTACAGCGTGGGCGGCTCACAGCTACACTTTGTTACACTACTTTTGTAATATTCCTGGCTATCATTAGCTAAATTAGTTCAGTGCTTCAGAGATAAATTGTTACTGCGTCTCAGTTTGACGCTCAATGGCTAAATGCACATCAACAACGTGCGCTCCAGACTCCAGAATAAAGACAAGCACTCATCGGCACTTGTCCTTATCACCATCACTCGCTACTATTCGCGAGAAATTGCGTATCAGGGTAGCATTTTCTTGTCTCGGTCTCGTCCCCGCCTTCGCTCATATGCATGTTGCTTGAAATATAAAAATATTACCTTGGAGCGTTGAGTCTGAGCTTAGAATGTTAGAACGTAGAATGCTGGCCTCCAATCGCTGCTGGAACAGAATTAAATGCTGGAATTTCGCAGGTCGGCTTCCTGGATCGATCCCGTAAACTGTTCCAGATCACGTTCGTCACGTCACGTTCACTGTTCACATTCACAAGATAATGGCACAGCACGGGCAATCCCAGTTCTCGCTCCCACTGCCGTCAGAACGTTTTTACCCTCGAAATTCCTGAAAGCATGGGTTTAAAAATAAGAATGTGAAAAACATACAAAAAACTACTAAGAGTTGGACACACACCAGAACAGGACAAGCAGACAGGCACCATGCATCAAAGGCTTCTTCAAAGGCATCACATCACGCGTTTGTTATACAATCGCAAATGATAATGAATGTAAACAATGCAAGGAAGAAGTCCCAGTCACTCCTCCGCCGATCCCACGTTCTTGAGAAGCACGTTGCTTGCTGTAGGACGACTTGCTTGCCTTGCCAAGCCTCCTGTCCTGCTATTGTTGCATTGCACCACAAAACAATGCTATAAACTTCAATGTGCGAAATGACATTGACATAAATTACAGCAAAGCACAAGTACGACATTAAACCCAAAAGTAAGTAAAGGAAAACCACATTACTCACCTGCCGACGCAGTAGCTGTAATATTCTTGTGTGTCAAGAACTTGATCGCAATTCGTAAGTCCATCAACAAAGCACCACGCCACCACCGGTTTACCATTCACTTCCAATAAAGAGAGGCGACGCACAATCCAAACCCACGCACACTGAAAATTCTTAAACCTTGTACCAAATTTTTGCTGATTTTCGTATCATGTCGAGCGCTGAGTGCAAATTGCAAAAAATTCAGGATCTAGAACAAAACTCTCGTCCGGCCGGCCATGAAGGAAGGGAAAACGACCTGACTCACTTGACTCGTCTGACCTGACGTGTGCTATGAAAATGAAATGAAATATAAATGAAGAACGTATGAACAGACTGGCACGCGTATGGAACGAAACTGTGATGTCTGTTATGCGAGGACGTGCCTGTTCATCAGCGAGCCGAGTCGAGTTGGCTGGCTGGCCGGCTGTTATGAAAATGGTTTATGAATAATAGATTAACGGTGATCAATGCAAAATCGATAAACGACGGCTATGAATTGTCTGACTTATCCATTGATTGTGTCATTTGATGAAATTGGACAATTCGCAGGATTCTTGGTACAATGCTAATTTGTTAAATGAGCACTACGAATGAGTAGAAGCTGAACGACAATTGAAGTCTCCAGAAAAGGAATAGAAAATAGGCTGCAAATAGCAGGTGCATGTCTCGCTATTTTTGAAAGGAGAACGTGGGTACTCATAGAAGAACGTAGGCACTGATCATTGATTGCGTATGAATCGCCTGAAAGGTCTGAACAAAACAGTCCACCATGATTTTCGTAACTACGCAATTTGTAATTTTAGGGTTAGATTCTCAAAATTCAGACCATTCAAGCACGCAAGGGATTTGATGCTTTTGTTTACCCTCACATTAATCTTTGACTGATTAGACCCGAGCATCGTCACGTTGCGCACGGCAGTGGCATGAGAAACGTGAAACGCTGTGTACTGAACACAGATGCAACCGAAATGATGCGTTCAGTCGGTTGAGATATTTGTACTCATAAGTGTTGGACGGGTAATTAACAAGCGCGATTTGACTAATGATTCATTAAACTTCGATTAAGCTTCAGATTTGCAGCTGGAGCGTACATGGTTCCCATAATCCCATTGTTTTTGAAGATTATATCATTGCTCTTATTCTAAGATGTGACTTTTCCTCTTTCACAGAGCCCTGAAGAAAACGCAGTACGCTAATTACAGCACAGCGCTGCACCGCGCCGATGCGCAGCAGGGTCAAAGATCTGTGCAGCAAAGCACCCAAACTACTGGCAAGATGAAAATGAGGGTATAAATTGAATGATTTTGGTGATTCATCCCTTCAGTATTGAAGAACTCAAAACAAAGATTAGCTGAGAGCAACATCATCACTATAAATTGTCTTTCGTACGACATTCCGAAATTCCTCAAACTCACCCTGCACTTTCTTATGGACGTTGCATCGCTTTTTATCGCGTGCATGTCATGCCAGTCAACTTCTCCTGTCACTGGAAGTCTGCACCACATTCCATTTGCATTACACGAAAACCTCAATTAAGCTGGACACTGAAAAGACAAGAAAAGAATGAATGACTGTGATAAGAATTAATGGACTTTAGACGCACACGTAGGCTAGACGAAGACAAAGTCGAAGGAGATTATTGGACATTTCTAGTATTACACATGCAAATTCCAACATCATCGTCCAGCTGAAAGTCAGAAATTCACTTACGTTCATCGAATCAAACCAAAGCCAAAGCTAAAGCCAAGATGCCTTTGAGAAGAAAAGGCAACGCGCTCGAAGTTCCGGTACCAGGTGCAGGCGCGAGCGCAGGATCAAGCCAAGATAACTTGGATGAGATCACAACTAGTCAGTATTCGACGTACGCGATAAATGCAGCAGTTGACGAATACGGCGACAGCAGCGGCACGGGGCTCAGCAGCAGCAGTCGAAGCATGAGTCCGTCGTCCGTCTCCACATCATTGCCAGCCAAACCAGGTTACAAGAATTTCTATGCACCTTGACTCTGCTGTTAAATTGACTAATATAATTTCAATGCTAATTGCATGCTTATAATTAAATCTTTAATGTTAGATGGATGGGGAGCAAGACACACGATGGCCATGCTCGGATTCTGGGGTTTTGTTGCCTCTTACGCGATGCGCGTGAACCTGTCCATCGCCATCGTCGAAATGGTCTCGAGCAATGGGTCCTCTAGTCAAGGGCATTCACTCAATGTGTGCCCGAATCTGATACACAACGACTGGGGTCAGTCGTCATCCAACTCCAGCGGGGGCGGTGAATTTGATTGGAATGGAGCAGATCAGGGTATAATTCTTGGGAGCTTCTTTTGGGGCTATGTTGCCACACAAGTCCCGGGCGGAATGCTGAGCGAACGAATTGGCGGCAAGTGGCCGTTCGGGATCGGCATGCTGATCACCGCCCTGTTTTCTTTGCTTACGCCATGGGCAGCAAGATCTGGTAAAGTCGTGCTCATCATCGTAAGAGTCATTCAAGGGTTTGGAGAAGGAGTGACGAATCCGGCCATGCACGCTTTGCTTGCGAAATGGCTTCCGCCGTTGGAAAGAAGCAAACTCGGGGCATTCGTGTACGCAGGTTAGTCAGGTTTTTCCAGTAGGTCCATACAATCGTTATAGTGTTATCAACATGCGAACTCAATCCTTTTGCCAGGTGCCCAGATCGGAACTGTGATAGCAATGCCACTGTGTGGGTTCTTAATCAGCTCGGGCTTAATGGGCGGCTGGCCGTCCGTGTTCTACGTCATGGGGATCGCGGGCATTGTCTGGTTCCTATTTTGGATGATGTTCATCTCTGATACGCCAGCCTCGCATCCGCGGATTACAGCACGAGAATTATCCTACATTCAGCATTCCATTGGTGAACAGTCTTCCAAGGTAATTAGGCGGCACGCCTTTTGCCCGGCTTAAAAGTGACTGTCTAGAATTTAATTTAAAATTATGTCTCTTTTCTGATTACAGCACAAGGTCCCAACTCCATGGAGGAAGATACTCACTTCCATGCCCGTGCTCGCCATTCTTGTAACACAGACGGGCCAAGGCTGGGGCTTGTACACACTACTCACGGAGCTTCCAACGTACTTGAAGAATGTCCTCCATTTTGATATCAAGCAGGTAAGGTGGCCGACGCTTTCGCCTGTATGATATATCTCTAGCTTACGGTTGTATATCACGCGTGCAATTTCACAGAACGGATGGTTGTCAGGCCTGCCGTACTTTGTGATGTGGCTTGTCTCTGTCATCGCTAGTTTCTTCGCGGATTTCTTACGAGAAAATGATATCGCATCCACGACCACTGTCAGAAAATTGTTCAATACAGTTGGTACGACTAATTCCACGATGTTCCGTCACATTAGTGGTGTCCTTCTTGGACTACTTTAATTCTTTTGTGCTTACTACAATAGGACACTGGATTCCGGCTATCGCTTTGGTTGGCGCTGGGTACAGCGGATGCGACACCATTTTGACTGTGTCCTTGCTGACCATCTCCATCGGTATCAATGGGTGCATGTACGCTGGATACCAAGTTAATCATTTGGACATCGCACCCAACCATGCAGCTGTGCTAATGGGAATAACAAATGGGTTTGCTAACCTTTGCGGCATTGCGGTAAGTCCTTAGTTACTCTGAGCGAGTTCAAAATTGATTGCATCGACCAGGTGACCATGTTATCTTCATCTTTATAGGCGCCTTATGTGGCTGGAGTCATCATAAACGATGGGGTAAATTAGTTGCATGTGATTTGTCCCTTTCGAGTTTTCTCTATGAAAATATCTGAATTTTCAATTTACAGGGGACGTTGAACGATTGGAGGCTCATATTTATCATCTCGGCTTCCATATTTGTTGTGGACAATTTGTTCTACATAGTATTTGCGTCCGGTGAAGAACAGCCATGGAATCGAGACATGAAACAAAGTTACCGGGATGATGAGTAATGCGCTTTTCTATTTATTAAAGACTGGTGCCTTGTGGCTGTGGTCGGCGATTCGCGTGTGTAGTACGGAGTAGGAGTAGAATCTCTAGGCCATTTAAGATCTTAACGAGGCCCTTCAGGAAAGAGACGGCCTGAATTCGGCATTAAAACGAAGGGTTATGAAAGAACCTTAAATAAAAGCTGGTCTTCCGAAAGATGCATATTGCATGAGCATGAGGACTGTAAGCATGAATTTGGATTGTGAGTAGTAAAAATAATTGCATGAAATTAGGCATGTGCCCTGCTCTCCAATCTCAAGCACACATGTGCTTGAATCATTGCCAAAATATAGCATTTGTTTCGTCTTTCCTGCAGGGCCAGCAGTTCAGGTGACCACGACCCGTTGTTACCTTCAGTGCGAACGAAGCGCCCGAGAAAGAAGTCGGGAGGACTGATCGACACCCATGCTTCGGATTAACACTGGGCCTACAACACGCCAAGCATTTCAAGATTATGGAGACATTCAACTGAACCGTCAACGCCAACGACAGTGACAATAATGTTGCCAATAAGATATTTAAGATGTTTTAAGTATTTTTCGGACAACAAATCTAGTCATACCCTTGCATGTCAGATGTCTTTACTTCCAACTCTGTCGGTATTCTCGGTATCTTTGGACCAAGAGCGGAACCGGCTAAAACGGTTTTCCCGCATAAAACGATGTACAAGTATTTCGCTTTTAACAAAAATGTTAACTTAAATTTATGTCGTATCATCCGTATCGTTCATATTTTAAAACGAATTCATTTGAGCATGGCAAGTGTCTTAATAAACTATTCTTGAAGTTGTCGATCATAACTTTTCATAACCCATCGACATTCTCCAAGGCCTTGCCTTGACCGCTCCTCGTCCACGCGAGTGCTTCAGCGGTATGCGTATTGACTTTCTGCAGGGACGATTGCATACTACACCTCGTAATCTGGACACGCCGTACATTGTTGTTTCAAAATTTCTTATCATTTCTAATAGCATTGTGCTGTGAAGATAATGAGTCCAATGTTATACTAAAGACAACAGAGATTTAGTTCAGAGGGGCTCCTAATCATGAGGTCTATTTTTAAATTCTATCGTACACCGATACTTCGATGCGCACAGAAAATCTCGCTTTATTCTTGGACGGCTGAACAGAAAATGGACAATGGTTCATTGCCTTTCTGATATCCGAAGTAAACATTTCTGAGTTGTGATTGCATGTCCACCGAGGAAGAACACATAGAAGTTCCACGCACAGCAACCATTTCTCGACTTCGCGAATTGACGAATTCTCACCTCATACGTGAGAAATTCTCGTATCGAACATATCAGTGCGTCAGAACATGCAACGAGTTTAGATTGGAGTACGATGGTAAACCGGACGCGGACCTGGTACAATCTGCCAGTGTCAAAGTACAAGACACAGGATTCCTTTCACTTGCAAAGGTCAACAGAAAAGAAAAGGACCGAGCTTCGTGGAAGTTACTTTTTCAAGACCTTCACCGCACTGTCAACGATAATTATCTATCATAAAACAGCTGCTGAGGCCGTCAGTGAGTTTGCGAGCATGATTCCAGCCATACACAATTTATTACAACAAATAAACACGACGTGACCTACAGAATACATTTTGTAGGAGAAGAATTCTAGAAGAAATCAACTGACGTTCGTGTTGAAGGCATTTTCTTACTAAATTTGCCGAAGAGTGCAATGGCAGAATTTCAAGATTCTTGATCGATTTTTGCACTCTTGAGCATCTCGAGACAAAGTGTGTGTTTGTAATGGCTAAGCTCATTTATGCCAAATACCGTCTTTAATATGATTGATACACGTTTGCTAACGATATACAAATATTTTGCACACGCCAATCAAAGTGTAAACACAGAGTCCACGGGTACCCTTTCATGAATCGTAACCGTTTGTGTGTGCCGATGCCGAGTCGTCCAGTTTGCAAATAAACTCACGATTCTTCATCAATCATCATTTAGGTAATTGTAATTCAAGGCACGAAACTCAGACGGCCCGCCATCGCATTACATTTGCATCGAGCAGGAGTCAACGATCTTAAATCTTTTGTAGCAGTCATACAGTCAAGATGAAGCTGACGCCGATAATTCAGATCACCGAGTCACCCGAAGACGGTGATGGATTCAGAAGTCAACTGAAGCCATCTGGATGGGGAGTGCGGCACACAATCGTTTTTCTCTCATTTTGGGGGTTTGCCGTCTCATACGCGATGAGATTCAACTTGTCGTTGGCGATCGTGGCGATGGTGAATTCGACAAGAGGTCATGGGCACAGACGTCTTGCAGTTGCAGACAATTTGTCTTTGACCTCGAATATCAGCAATGTTGCTCAAGTCGAGACTTGTCCAGCTCTGCGGGAAGAATACTTGGCCAACATCGCCGGATCGGTCAGCGAGTCGCAGGGCGAATTCAATTGGAACGAAGCAGAGCAGGGAATTATACTTGGCAGTTTCTTTTATGGCTACGTCCTCACCCAATTGCCTGGCGGTATTCTGTCGCAGCGGTACGGCGGAAAGTGGCCGTTGGGCCTGGGCATTTTGGTCACTGCAATCTTTGCACTGCTCACGCCAATCGCGGCAAGGACGAGTAAATACGCACTTATCTTTGTGCGTGTGGTTCAAGGTCTTGGAGAAGTAAGTTTACTGTTGGTACTTAAAGCCATTTTTTGACATGTTTAAGTACGCAGAGTATGCGCTAGGAATTCAATATTCTTTTCTCGGTTCGCGTTCGTAAGGGACTGACGACTCCAGCCATGCACGTCATTCTGAGCAACTGGGCTCCACCGCAAGAGCGAAGCAGCCTCGGGTCGCTGTCGTACGCTGGATCTCAGTTTGGCACGGCCGCAACAATGATCGTTTCTGGAGCCTTGATACATTCCAACATATTCGGAGGTTGGGAGTCTGTTTTCTATACGATTGGAGGGTTCAGCGTGATTTGGTTCTTGCTGTGGTGTTTTCTCATGTATGACCGCCCAAACGAGCATCCGCGCATTACGAAGGAGGAGCTGCTGTACATTGAAAAGTCCATCGGGATCGGTAACCAGCAATTGAAGGTGCAGGTCCCGACGCCATGGCTGAAAATATTCACTTCGGTCCCAGTCTGGGCCATTATTGTCGGACATACGGGCCACACTTGGGGGCTGTACACGCTGTTAACCGAATTGCCGACGTACATGAAGTCTGTTCTCCATTTCGACCTTAAACGGGTGAGAAACCACGCCACGCGAAAGCCGAGCCGAGCTCTCCTTCACGCCAATTACAAAATCAAAAACCATGCTAGAAGTCAAGTTCAGGAGCTGAAAATTTGATCCTCTGAGTTTTCAGAATTCTTGGATGTCAGCTTTGCCGTATCTTCTAATGTGGATTTTATCGATGGTCATCACAAAGTTTGCGGACTTTTTGATACAACGGCAGATATTTAGAGTCGTTGTTGTCCGGAAGCTGTGTCAAACTGTCGGTAAGAACTAAGCAAGCTGCTTGGATTGATACCAGTCTTAGAGTGACAATCTTGTTTAATTCCAGCCCATTGGGGATCAGCCATTTTCATGGTCGCCGCAGCTTATTCAGGTTGCGATCGTGTATTGACGGTGACTTTGCTCACCGCAGCCGTCGGAATCAATGGCGCTGTTTATGGTACGATTATAAACTGAAGAAATGCCGAGCTGGAAGATTTCTCAATGTTCCAATGTTGGTGCTTTTTTTTAAGGCGGCTACGTCGTGAATCATTGTGATATCGCCCGAAATCATGCTGGTATTCTGATGGGAATCACGAATACCGCGAGTAACCTCTGCGGGTTTCTTGCTCCTTGGGTGGCTGGCCTGATTATCAATGAGGACCCGTCCCTGGAGAACTGGAAGCTCGTATTCTTAATTGCTGCGGGCGTTTACTTTGTCGAAGCTCTGATTTATGATTTATTTGCAACTAGCACAGAACAGCCATGGAATCGGTCAGACGGCTCGCATCCGCATCAAGTTAAATATGATGATAATTCTGACACGTCAGACACGCCTATTACAATTAGCACAAGCAGCAGTGAGAAATGAACTTGAACACAGAACGAGGTGTTTGGAAGCTAAATAATACTTGTCAGGTTTAGTTCCTGTAATTTTTCCCAGTCGAGGCACTAGTGTTGGAGAACTGCAACATTTTAGAAGCCTCTTTACTTTTCTTGTTTTACTTTTGGTGACTGAAAGTGAAAGCAATAAGTCAAATGTCAAACACACACGAGTTATGAATTTTATTTACAGTTTATAGCTTGTTTAGGCACAATAAATACAATTTCTGTATGGAATAAGTTCTAACCTGACCTAGTAAAATTAGTAAAGGCGACAGCAAGTTGACTTTTAGTGAACAAAAACGGTTTTGCGATTAATCAAATTAGTATTAACGACTGTATGGTTAACAATTCTGGATTCTCTTCAACAAAGGTATAAAGTGGACCGATATCACATCACGATGGCTATGGCAGAGCAGAGATGATGACAATTATAATTAGAAGTATAATAATGGCTATCCAGTATCCTAAAAACAAGCAAACAAGAATCAGTAGGCATTAAGTGCATTCGACAATGCTTGTGTCTTCAATATCCGAATATTTTGTCTTGAAGTGGCAACTTACCGCATGTATTGTCTTTGCGATCAATGGTTCTAACTCTGCTGGTTTCCCCGACCAGCCTGTCCCTCGTTCGGTCTACATGGTCTGTGATGTCATCGATAAGGTCTAACAAAGAAAGAATAAGCAATGGATTATTAGGATTATGTCATGAAAAGCTCGCTCAGACAACCGGTTACGGGACTCACCGTTTTGATACTCAACTTCTTCTCCAATCACAGTGGCTATCTGTTTCTGCCTGGAAATCACTTGAGAGAGAGCTTCGAGCCCCCGGTCTTGTTCTGCATTACAATCAAGGACTAAATTAACGAACCATTCAGCCTCCAAGAGAATGTAAGGATTTTTAGACTTGCACTTGTACCTTCAATGGCTTGATGCTGTTGTTGACGAAGCTGTGGTACGCTGTATCCACGTGTGGCCTCCGCCTCCACTTCACGCTCACCATACTGATACGAGCTAGAAGACGGTCCCCAGCCAGATGTACCCATGTCTCCACTCCCTCGACCAAGATTCATGACTTCTTAGTTTGAGACAGACTGGCGCACAAATACATGAAACGCGAATCTTCTGTAAGAATTCAGAAATTAAGGGTCTCTGACAATAAAAGCACAAGTTGGGCTGGGAATTAATAAACACACCTAACTGCTCAACTGTGTTTTCGAAAATCCTAAAATGATTTGAACTCAACAGAACCAGTGGGTTTGAATTTGCGCACCATTGCTATTGAGGTTTTGTGAGATGAACTCACAAAGTGATAACATACGACAAGCAAAGCAAGCCTCACGTCGTGTCTGTAAAGGCAACAGACCTCAATTAAAGTTTACTTGCTTAGCTGTGGAATGTGCCATCAACTAGCACATATGCCTAGCATATCAGGAAATTGTGTCCACAAGTCCGTCGGTCTACACGTCCTAAAATGCGAAGGTTCGGCCCGAACGATATATTTAACCTTCAGTCTGACGGTAAATTTCACTTCAGCGGCTCGGCCCTCAACATTTTGGAATTTGGTCCAATTTGGAATGAGAGATTGAAGTCGGGACAGGAAGCTGGACTTGATACAATTCCACGTGGCATGCCCAGAATTGTCGTTAATAGATTGCAATATTATACGGCCTTCGAATTTTATGTAAGATCTTAGCACTCATAATTGTGTGGATTTGTTTACCATGCGTCAAGAAGAATTGCAAAGGGGCAGCAGCTTTTACTTTGTTTGCATTCTCAGTGTCAGAATCTCACCTGATTGTTGATACAATATGCAATTCCCATTATTCGAAATCTGTTTTAAAATCAAGCACAAGGGCACGACCGACACCAGGACGAAGGCAAGTGCAAGCTTGGCTGGTATTTCACTCAAGCTGTCTTCATTTTCTACTCTCTGCTATCATGATTTCTCACAATGTGTTTTAAAATTCGTGATTCGACTGAGTCTAAACCTGAGCCTGTACGCTTTGAAATGCTGCCTCAACTTGCAGACTTGCAATTCGAGGTTCGCGAATCGCGATTCTGCCATGCCATGGTCGTTCTGCAACTCTCATTCACGTCCGTCCGCGACCACTCGCATTTCATATCAAGTAAATCACGTCTTCGTCTGGGACGGAATCTTGTGCAGACCTCGCTCTTGCACCTCAGTACGCGCGCCGTAACCGCAAGCATAAAATTGCCTTCGTTTCATGCAACAAGTATATATAACAATGACCTTTTCTTTTCCACCATACCACCGCAGTATTATGATTATGATTCTTCATAATGAGCTTGAAAGCTGAAGCTGAGCTCGAACTCGAACC
The DNA here is from genome assembly GCA_009869945.1 of Mesaphorura yosii. Lineage (NCBI taxonomy): Eukaryota > Metazoa > Arthropoda > Collembola > Poduromorpha > Tullbergiidae > Mesaphorura > Mesaphorura yosii. The sequence continues at coordinate 202,048 of WIXG01000065.1, read as the reverse complement.
CGTGCGTGCTTACCCTGCGCTGTGGCTGTGAGCTATCATTCTGTGAATTCTGTGAAGTGTTGTGACGGTAATGGTGACGAGTTTCGCACGATGCGATACGAATCTTGTTTCTTGTACTTTATATCTAAAACCAAAACAATTTACGTCCATACGGAAATCGGTACACATTCTACAGTCACAGCTTTCAGCTTTGTAGTGTAGCGCAAAGCAGTGTGCAGTGGTATTAAACCAAACCACTTAACTTGCCAATTCTTAGCCCAACCTGAGCCGTGCTCCTGATACAGATACAGAACACAGAGTCTGCAAATCTTTACAAGCAGATCTCCGTCATATTGTCTTGTATTTCACAACAGGTGTTGGGAATTTAAAGTAGAAGAAAGGTTTACTGCTGATGCTGTCAATAATTCTAAAAGTCGTGGAATTTTGGTTTTGACGCCAATCCTAATTTTATTGAGGGTAATTAACTAATTGTTGACACCTTTCTAGATGTCGTAAACATCGAGCTCAAATCGAAATCTGCATCATAGCTTGTGAACGTGAACGTGAACGTGAACTTAAAATCCTTTTATGACAATTGTAAAGTGCTGCCAAATCGACGTCAGTTGATAAAAAGTTGGTGATTTGAATGGATGGCTTGTATGTTGATGGAAAGTTGTGCAACTCATTTCCTGGACCAGCAACTGCAACGCAATTAATTAGCTTCAACGATAGCGCAGCGTACACAGTTATCCTTTGCAAATTGTGCTGTGCCAATTGTTATGAATGTGTCACACTCACGGAGGTGACAAAAGTGACAATGAGTCATGGGTTTGACTGAATGCGAATGCCTTGTCTACCTGACATTGTGCAGGCCAGGCAGTACTGATAAGCAGATGTGGACTCACGAATAACAGTCGTATCAAATTCCTAACACATGTATATGCGAATAGAGGAGATTAACAGTTTGGTTGGTGGAGAGTTCCCATTTATGTCAAATCAACGGGTAACTCTCGTTCACGTGAAATAGCGACTAGAGGCTGGGCTATTAAGCAATTAAAGTGCAGCTTAGGCTAAATCGACGTAATGACTCTCAGATAAGACTTGCTGAACGCTGAACTGCAGCTGAGGCACAGGTGACAGGTGGCTCTGGGCTTGTTACATTTCGTCGACTTTCTGATCCCATTGCCCTGGAGTCGAAGAGATCAAGATTCAATAGCCGAACCAAATTACTTCAAGACTAACTTTTGAGATTACCCTGAGAGGAACAGTGGTTCTTGATTAAAGTCATAATTCCTAATTGTTTTGTGGTGGGAGGTGCGTGATTCGTGTGGTTGTGGTGGACAGACGTGGAATATTTAATAGCCATAATCTTCATTCATCCTCGGAAAGCTTGGCTCTGCATCTCCATCAACTTCCACTTCAATTGCAAGTCATTATACACATTAGACTGACATCTGCTTCCCAGCCAGACGCATTGACCACGCGACTCCTGGTTCAGATCCAAGTTCCATTTGGTAAGACAAGAAACAAATTTACTGTATATCTACAAACAATTTCTTGTGAGGATGCAATTATTAAGAATAAGATCGGCGCTAAACGGACTACTCAGTCATCTCAATTCTAATGAATGTATTTTTTCTCCCAAATTAGGAATCATTGGATCTGAACGTCTGATCTCGAAGAAAGCAGCACCAACGGGGAGGGAATTGTGGAGAATTCACTTCTTCGGTCTCATCATTTAACAAACAACCAACCACGAAGCTTTAATCGTGTCTTAGAACGATAAAATGAGCAGTACGAATAGTGAGAACATACTAACAACTAACAATGAGTCTCTAGTACCTTCTTCAAGCACACCTGCATTACCAGGTATGATACACTAGATTAAGGGCTCCTGATTTAGTGTGTTTAATGTGATTGCTTAATTATGTAATGTAATTCACCCTCCCAGGAATGAATACCTCAACATTGGCTCCCGTCTCGGACGGCAAAGATTTGTTCCTCCATTCGTCGCTTGCCCAAGCCCTCGCTGGCGTATTTGTTTGGTCAGCTTTATTCATAACTTGCCATCAAATCTACCAACATTTACGATGGTACACACATCCAGCTGAGCAGCGGTGGATTATTAGGATACTCTTCGTTATACCAATATTTGCGTTTGACTCCTGGTTGAGTCTGGTATTCTTCAACCATGAGAACTTCTACGTTTATTTTGATACTGTGCGAGATTGCTACGAAGCGTTTGTCATCTACAATTTCTTGTCACTCTGCTACGAATATTTGGGTGGCGAGGGCGCAATTATGTCGGAGATTCGGGGAAAGCCAATCAAGTAAGTATCTTCTCGATCTCGATTCCATCCAAGTCCTTGAACAATTTGTGTACATCATCGTCTTCTGCAATTTATAGGTCGAGTTTCTTTTATGGCACATGCTGCTTGGCTGGCAAATCATACTCCATTGGATTTCTCCGTTTTTGCAAGCAAGCCACTCTCCAGTTTTGTCTGGTGAAGCCAATCATGGCATTTATCACAATTATACTGCAAGCACTTGGACATTACAGGGATGGAGATTGGAGGTAAATTAATATTCTAGTTGCATCTAGTATCATTGGTTTTCTTGTACTATGCACTAACACAGGGCTTAGTTGTTGGGCTTCGTCTATGCCGCGTTTGCGCTCCAGATTTTGTTTAAGAGATTTTATGACTGGTCTACAAAAACCAATTCGAAAGAAAGTTTAGTTCAGGTTCAAGGTAAAGCAGAAGGTTGATTTTTCCAGCGCTAGAGGCTCCCAGGCTCTCTATTTTACTTTCTCCAACTATAGAGCTAACAAGGAGAGTACACCGGTTGTCCCCTCTCAAATTCGGTCAAAAATTTTTGTAGTGATAGCCCCTGCCCTGAAACCCCCAAAGTGGTCTCAGTTCGTGCAACGCTCAAAGGAACCCAAGATATTACAAAAATAATTTTCGCCAATTTCGAAATAAAGAATTCCTTATGGAAATTAACATGTGAAATTGTTATCTTTACGAATTTATAAAACACACAAAATATTAACAAACAAATGGGGCCGATTAAAGTTACAAACAAACCTTACTAACAAATCTCCTATATCTTCATGTGCAAATTCCAAGATTCTTTTTGAAAGTGATGTGAAAGTTGGGAAACTGAAGATTGTCAACATCGAAACAAAAACCATTTTATTTGGTTCGATGTTCTAAGAATTTCAATAACGAGTTGAACAGCGGCTTGGCGTATTCCGAATCCATTCGTGTTTAATGAACCTTGATGGATTCTCGATTGACTCAACTCAATTTAATTGTGGCAATTCTCTTCGTTGAACAGCCCTGACAGCGGCTACCTGTACATTACGATGATATACAACGTGTCAGTGACCTTGGCATTGTATGGGCTCTTTCTCTTCTACTTTGCGACGAAGGAGCTGCTTAAACCGTTTGATCCAATCTTGAAGTTCTCCACAATCAAAGCAGTCATTTTCCTCTCGTTCTGGCAAGGTAATGTTAAATTTGAAGCCGATCTTCCAAGACTAGACTAAGCTTTTTCATTGTAATTTTCAGGTGTGCTCTTGGCTATCCTTGAAAAAGCTGGAATGATTGGCCCGTTGTACGATAGCAATGGAGTCAAGTTGAAGGAAGGAACTGTGTCAGCGGGTTATCAGAATTTCTTGATTTGTGTCGAGATGTTCTTTGCATCCATTGCATTGAAGTACGCGTTTCCAATCTCGGTAAGTAAACTGCACTTTGTCATGTCCTTGGCCTGGCTTCAGCAATCCCATACCATGTCAGATAGTCGAAGGCAAATATCAGCACAGTTTTCTGAAAAAAAAATTTGGCCGATCTTCGTAAAAGTCATTTTTCACATATTTAACCGGAAATACTTGGAAATTGGCATAATTCCTCTCAGTTTCCATTGAATCATTGAGCAAATGTTGACCAGGAGTCAACAGTTTCATGTCATGATTGAATCAGAGTTTGTAGCAGTAACGAAATAAGGGCTCTTGAGTCGTTCAAGTGAAGTGACACTAAAGGGAAGGAAATTGGATTTACGGTCGAATTGACTTGAGAGTTTTATGAGACATGTTTTGACATTGACAATGATTGCAAAATCGGATTACTGTTATTGCTTTTATATTATGTACTAAAAGTGCAACTAGAGCAGTAGAGCAGCTAATAGCACTCCCTTGACGTAAGAATGTCAAAAAATAAATTATATTACTACGCGACTATACATGCTGGCATGGTCGCATTTTATTGTATGACAAGCTGAAGCAGAAGAATTTCAACAATTTCCCTGAAATGAAATCATTCAATTTGAGCTCTGAGCTGCAATTTGTTGGTTCAATTACACGCAGTAGAGACGTGATTTCAATAACACGATAGTTAGAGAAATTGCTAACACTGACTCGTGTGACTGGATTCAGGTGTACTCTGGGAATAACCCTGATGCGCCCGGACGCAGCGTCACAATGCAAAGTATTTCGAGCAGTCTTAAGGTAAGTTTCATGCTAAGATTCATTTTCGAGATTTTTTATCTTGCATTTGCCAGAACAAGAATACATGCCCTAATTATCTTTGCCATATTCCTCCAGGAAACGATGAACCCTCGAGATATTATGACGGATGCAATCCACAATTTCCATCCACACTATCAACAGTATACTCAGTACTCATCAGGTAACCACGATTCTATGTCTCATGTCTCAAGCACTGCATTATCACTCGACAGAGAAAGTTAACGGTGAAATAATGAAAAAGTTTGCTCTTTGAAGAGATTATTACAAGGGATTCACTCATGCTTGATGCATAATTTAATTTATGCACGCTGATAATAGAATCATGCAAAACTTCGGCAATAAAAAGTTGGAAATTTACAAATTAGACTATGCAATCATGAAACAAAGTTTTGCAATGATGTCAGAGCGGACTTGCTTTTCTAGCTCCTTATATTTCTCGTGAGAGTATTCGATCTTATCATAAATGTGTCCAGCACCAAAATGAAGGAATGACGGCACTGCAAAACTTTAGGCTTAAAGTGGCTTATTTTATCTTATTTTGACTGTGAAAAGTTTGTCCTTCCTTTTTCTCGCTGCTGAATTACTAATTACACGTGGTGTCCTGCGAATGTGTGTCAAAACAATGCGACATATTTAAAGAGACACTAATTTCGTTGAATTTTATGAATCTCTTAACTGAAAAGTTTCGTCACCCAGATTTTATTGTCTCTCGATGGCAGATTTGGTGCTGCCGAAATTAGAAGTGTTTCCAGTACTCAATGCATTGTGTTCGGCAGTTGCCTGGAAGCTCCAAAGCGCAGCATGTGAGAACCAATTGCGTTCGTTCATTTTCATTTTACATGAAGATCACTTGCTCATCTCGCTTCTAAAAATTGGAAACTCAGTTCCAATTAGAATATCTTCAGCCTTTAATATTTTAGCAAGACTTTTAAAGCCCTTGAATATTTGATCGCCCTCGGGATCTAGGCTCAAATAACTTCTCCGGCAGACAATGGCCTGAAAACCGCCATTTCTTGAGAACTTCGCAAATCTCAAGTGTTTTAAAATTGTGGTTCTAAAAGAGCACAGCGCTGAAGGGCTTTCATATTAGAAGTTAAATATTGAACTCAAGTCAATCGCAAAAAGAATTATTGGATTTTTCCATCGTTTACAGTGCCGAATTGCACTTTGGAAGTTGCGAGTTTAAAAGACTTAATGGAAGTCTACAACTCTTGAATTGGTTGCATTATGTCGACTGCTGGCTGGCGCGGATATGCAAGAAGCAGTCAAGTAGTTCTCAGAATGACGTAGTGGGCGAGGCGAGAAGTTAGAAACCAAAATACCAACCGGCACGGCCCGCAGCCCAAAATTATTCAATTTATAAAACAACTTTCCAAAAGTATTGCAATGTACAAAATTTTCTCCGTGCTGTGGCATGTGGCGTGGCTGTATGTGCTGTGAAAATTGGTGAAAGTTGTATAAATATTCAAGAGACCCAACCATTTCAGCGCGTTGAGTTGAGTGAGCCAACTTTCGACTTCGCTTCGCAGTAGTTCCAAGTACTTGAATTTGAATAAAACGTACATGCAGATGTAGCGAGATCATTATGCTTTCCTCTGTGGGAATGGCAATGGCAGAGTTTCGCTGGAAAAATCAAATTAATTTCAGTGTTCGCGTTCGAGCTTTTCAAACACAAATACACAGGAAACGCCATACGCCTTCATTCTTCAGCCCATGTCGTTATGAGTTTGTGCCTTTGTAAACATCAAGAGCAGGGCGCGTGTGGTTATCAAAGCAAATTGCAATTCTACACTTCCTCGATTTGGTTCGGAGATTGGAACAAATGAATTAGAAGTTCGGACCGAAGCTGGAGTTGTGATGTTGTTGCTTTGATTTTGAGAATTGGGCGCGTGGCTTTAATTTGAAACGTCCATATTCATTGCTCGTGCTCATGTCTATTGGGAGAACTCATGCTCATGCGAATGAAAAATGGAATATTAATTGCGAACTCAACAAAAGATATATTTTCTTCCCCGGCCGAGAATGTCTTGAAACATTCACATTACGAAGGCGTTAGCGTAGCGTAACATAGTAGCACAGTCCGTTCCTTTTTGTTCTGAACTGATTTAATTTCGCCACGCAATCGCCCGCAATTCGCCTGCGTCATTTCCATCATTACACTTTCGCGAACTCGTTTTAGTCTTTGCCTTTTCCGTTTCTTCTCTTTGAAAGCAAAAGAAATGCAGTCATGACTTTTCTCTTTCTTTCATTTTCACAGCTGGAGACTCCTCAAGGAGCCCGAGAGACGACCACGGCTACGAGCGAGATACTTCAAACGGACCAACTCAGCAGGGTCCATCAACATCAGGTGGAGACAATTACAGTCGTACGACGGTGCTGACGATGACTTCCGCCAATGCGGGTGGCCCATCTACTTCAGCTGCGAGCTCACCGTCTACATCCGCGTCCGTGTCCATTGTAACGCCCGGCGTACACAACAGTACTGCCAAATCAGCAAACGGGAAGAAAGGCGGTGCAGATTCAGGGGCTGCTGCTCCTACTTCGACATCACCATCAACCTCAAGCTCTGGTGCCAAAAACCGAGAAAGCGTAGCTTCAATCAGCCAACCGGGCGTCGCGACGGCGGGTACGGATCAGTCTATCAACTCAACCATGCCCAAAGGAAGACGCTTTAACGAGAAAACAATGCTACTTAGTTCAGACGAAGAATTCCAATGAAACAATTACAGAGCTAGAATCCTAAACTCTTTTAATGCGTTTATTTATGTTTTATATTTTATTTCGTTAGCGTTTTGTATACAATCAAAAATCTCATTTTGCTCTTTATTCGAGTCGCAGACGCCTTTCATTTTGTGATTTTATGTAAGGAAATATGTACTCAATTTTGATGAAATTGGCTTCTCGTTATCACGATCGCGATCGAGTGATTTTGATTGACATACGGTTATTACGTGTACTAGAATAGTAAATAGGAGTATAATCTACACTTCATTAGAGAATCGAAATTAACCTGAAGGTGCTGCTGTGAACAATTCATCATTATCACATACACATGCGCGTTCTAGCTGGTACTTAATTTACGTTCACAAGTAGAATGTAGTCGTGTATGCGTCCTGCCCGTATCAACGTCAGCATCCGTGTGTCAATGGTAGCAATCTTAGCAAACGAGAAACAAAAGTACGTACCTTACAGAATTATAGAACTATATTTCTCTAAACCGTACTGATCACTACTTCAAGAAACCGAGATTAAAATAATAAAGATGCAGTCGTTGTATTGCATTGCTTGCAGTGTGCGTAAGATGACTACGCTCTTGGTCTATTTCTAACCTAAGGATTGACATCTTTTACATTTGATACTATGCACAGGCTTGCTTCTGTGTTTTTGGCATCATGTTGACAACTCAGTACCCAGTGTCTTTCACATCCTGAACGTATGGCGACGGCGACGATTCTATGAAATCGTCTTCAGCTGTCACAGTCACTGACGACATCCAGATGTTGCTGTCAAAGCCATGGCCATTGGCCATTTTGCGACGGCTACTTTCACGGCACGGAGTTTAGCATTACCACGTTGGGTGAAAAAGTTGAACGCGTGAGCATAAAAGAAAGCGTGCGCCGCGCTCGCATAAAATCAGAATCAAATATAGTTGGAGTTGCAATTGAAACCAAGTACACGATGGCACGTTTTTATGGATGGCAATCATCTCGCTTCATTCTAGTTCTAGTTTATTGCCCATCTTGTGTTGTACGTAGCTCCGTGAGCCCTTAAACTTTCAATTATTTCAGTTCGTGACAAAATACTAATTTGTTTCGGGCTATTTTAAGTTTACTACGCTTTTGTATTAACAATCAACTTGTGCTTTGTCGTATTCATTGCCTGGAGTCTGTTTATTAGTTTTTGGTGTATTTGTTAATCTTCGAAATTAGTTTTACTTTTATGCCTCCATTCAAGGGAGAGCGAGTTTCGCACGGCTCATCACGATATACGATAGTATACGCGAAGCGAAGAGGCAAAGTGCATAAAACTCTTCTTAATTACATTGCGTACTTTGCAGGACATGAAATCGAAATTAAACCAGGCATCGAATGAGATGGAATTGAGTTGACACTAAATTTAATGTTGCTGGTGCTGTTTCATTACTTTGCGACTAAAGCGACTCCGACTCGTGAATGCTGACGCTGACGTACTTCAGGCTCTAATTATAATATTACTGGGCCTTTTAATGCTAGCGAACTAATGTCGTATTAATTTGGAAAACAAGTTTTTTCAACTAGCAACGGAGCGTCAGCAGAACTTCAGTCGGGATTCTTCCATTCATTATTACCTGAGCCGTCAACGTGGAGCTCTGCGTAGTTGGAGATGCTCGAAGAAAGATGGATAGATCCAGCGGGCATAAATTCCTGTCATAGGAAAGGCCCCAACTTATTTTATGCTGTGGAAAAGGGAAAGTGGGATACGCTGATTTCTTAAAACTTCATTTGTAATTTTAATTTGCCGTATTTTCCTTTTAGAATAAAGCGTCTCTTGGGCATTGTTGTCAGCAAGGTAGAGAAGATGATGAATTACGCGAGTTGCGAAAGCTGACAAGAAAATTCCTTGGACGAGTTACAATTTTTCAGATTTTTCTTAGCAATCTAATTTCCATACGGCTTTAGAACTCTTGGCAAGAAAGAAATATTTAGAAATGCTAACAAATCCGTGGTAGTTTTTCTGTCTTCACTCGGACACGAGCGGCTTGAAGGTTCTTTTTGTCCTTAAGTCCTGCTATTCTTTCCAGTGAATTCCTAACGATAAGAACCCAGACCAACAGTTCACAGATGGAATTAGAAACCGAATCAATGTCTGTCCTGTCAAAATACAACGCACAACACGTCCCAAATTGAATCAATTCTTCATAAATCCGATCATGGGAGATTGCATATTTTGCAAATAAGCTCCACGTGTGGAGGCTTGACAATTTGATTAGATGAATCCACGTCCACGTCTATGACGTAGTTGTTCCACCGTATTTTTAATAATAAATTCAATTTTGGGGCAGGCAGATTGAAATTAATAAACGTCTAGCTCGGAGGACAGCGTAGCATAGCAATGGCACGACCGCGACTGCGACTGACTGCGATTCAACGTCAATACTTTGCGAGAGGATCAGTTCCAGATTTCCAGATTTAGACATGACAGCTTCTCATGCTGACGCTGTCATCTTGTGATGCTACGCAACAGTGTCTCGCCTCGGCTCGACTCATTCCTGGCTGGAAGGCAGAGTTTATATTTCCGTTGTCGTGTGCCAATTCAATATTTCGAACAGGACAGAAAAATTGTAGTCTTGGCAAGCCAAGCTATAGTTTCTTGCTGACTGACTGCTGAAATTTTCCAAGCTATGCATCCAGTGTACGTTATGCTCGTTTCTGAAAATTCACAAAAACAACAGAACGACACATCGTCACAACGGATCCAAAGGCAAGCCTGAAATGAATGACGTTAAGGTCGAGACTCGGCCATCAGATTTAATTAAAACCTCGGCTAGGCTTAATTCGTTGTGACCTGATACGTGCATCTGTTTTTAGCTTTTGTAAGGCGAGGGAAAGGCAAAACTAAATGAATAATGAAGAGCCTCACGCTTTACCTGGCCTGGCCTAAGGTGAATCTGGGTGAAGTTGGCAGACAAAATTCAAGATTCATTGGCAGGAGTCTGAAAGTAGATTGTAAAATGTAAACACATGCAAAGGCTGAAAACAAACAGAACGTTGAACGTTGAGCAGCTGACGAGTCTTCGAGCTTCGCAAAGTCATGATACTGTTAATACCTCGCATGACTCGAGGCACTCGTGCATTAGTGAATTAAGCTTCCTGGATCCTGAGTGTGAATACTTTCACTTTTACTTTGTGACTATGTTTGACTTTCACCTGCAAGCTTTCAACACCGTGCCGTGGCATAAACTTGTAAACCTTCAACTTGTCAGGCGGCAAGCAATCCATTAAGTACGGAGGAGATGTAAGGGAAAGTGTTGATGTGCGGAGCCGAGCCAAAAGTATTCCTACAACAATACTTTGCCTGGTGTTAGCGTAAGGAATTAAAGTTAAGAGCTGTTGACTTTTCGAATCTAATCCGATAAAACTCCAAACACATCCTGCACTCAATGTGCGCGCGAAGTGCGGCCCCATCCGAGCTGAGCTGAGTGCATGTGTGGAAAACTTGCAGTGAAAATGTTCCAGCAAAGTCAGAAGCCATTTGCAAGTCGCTAGTTGCCCTTTCTACTTTCCTTTCTGATCGAAAGCCGGGAATGAAGCCGAAGTCCAAGCTTCAGCTTTTTCTCTGTACATTTCATTCATTCACGCCGAAAATTAACAGTAAGAGCAAAAGCGTCGGGACAGCACAGCGCACGTGGCATGGCCACTGCGAGCTCACTTCCTGGTAATTCCAGTCCGGTTCAGTCTACTGCAGACTTCCAGAAGGCCATGCACTTTGCAGTAAAGGTTTACGTTGCTTTAATGCCCAGCACGAGAGATAAATCATTTAAGCGTGTGAGTTTGAGTCAATAAATAGCCGACAGTCCGCTCGACTTAGGAACTATGAACTCTGTTTCACTGAAAACCTTCGACTACGACTGGCCACAGAGTTGAATTTGGACTTGCAACTTATCTGGTCAAGACAAATAAATCTTTCATAACGTTCTCAAATCTCAAACAATAGTTCTTGCTTTCGAGCAAGTAAAGCACATATCAGAACGAAAATTTCTGTGCCTGTAACACAAGAAAGCATCTACTTTTAGCCGAGCTCTTGTATTATTTGCTATTTGCTTAGAATTGAATTTCGAATTTATTTGAGCTGGCAAGGCTCAGGATTAAAAACTTAGGCCCTGAAGCTGCCCGTGGCACGGCACGGGACAAGTAATAGTAATAAGAACGCGGCAGCGGTATCATTTCACTATTTCACAATTGAATACAAGCCCCGCAGCCCTTCAGAGTTCAGACTCCTTATCATGTCACAAGAAAATAGAAAACATCTTTGGACCAGCGACAAGACACACAAGAATGAGTTCAACTCCGGCTTACGAAAAGTTTCTTCGTCAGAAGAAAGTGACAAAATAAATCTCAAGTATTGTAGTGCTTCCTTGCTTTGCAGTTCGCGCTGCTGCTGCTGGAAAGCAACATCTTTTAAAAACTTGGCTTATCTTTTCTAGATTTCTGGCTTCTCTGTTCTGAAGTCAGCAAGGGCAGAATTGTGGAAGTAGGCCTAGAAAACGCCATGCCGCGGACGTGCCTGGATATAAAATTAACCTCAGCGCCAGTGATCACGAGCATACGTCACTCGTGCGTTTGAGAATTGAGCACAATTCTTGCAAAATAGTCCCGATGGCCTTTTCGCTTTTCAGCTTTTGCGAATTCACGTCACAAGTCGCTATTCGCAATGGTTATAGCCAAACTTTTAGACGGTAGACCAGCAAAGCTGCTATTGCGAAAACTGAAATGACAGTTTTTATGATGATTAAAAATTACATTACTCTATTATCACTTGCAGTATTAGTACTATGCGTGACGCAGTAGAAATTGAGCTCTTTCATGCTCCTGCTCCTGCTCGTGTCCGTGCTTCTCGCAAAATGCGAGCTGCCTAAGAGTAGGAAGGGAAAGTCATTAAAGTTATGATTCATGCCGTAATAATTTAGGAAATGGAGTGCAAATTTTTGAGTCCACCTCGAGCTCTGCTGCGGCGTGGCGCGTAGGAGTTGAAGCCATGATGAGTGAGGCGATGCTTCTAAAATTATGTTTATTGTCAGCAGCAAGTCACACTTTGGATATAATGGTGCCTTTATTGCCTTATTACACCTTTCAATTTCCGAATTCTGCCCGGTTGGGGCGAATTTCTTCACGGTTTTGTTACTGTAAGCCCATTAATTTCTGCAAGTAGCAAGTATGAAGCATTGACACCGTTAAATAAATAATATTTTCATCCTAAAATAGACCCTACCGAACAAAAGATTTTAGGTTCACGACTAGTAGATGCATAATTGTTGACGTTTAGGATGTGTGAAGACTGCTTTCTGGTGCCGAGCGAAACTTGTACTATTCTGGAAGACTCTAGCACGGAGATTTTTCACTTGTCTTCATGTCTCCGTCTCCCTTTGCTTACGTTGCAAATTCAATTTTCATAAAAGTACAAAAGGCCTGGGTCACAATGAAAAATTCCCGTCCTGTCTACGGACACTGAAAGAAAGGGTGCCAACTTTACCATAATTGAATAAAACCAAATTAGTAAGGACACCCGGACCAGAGTCCGTCCAAACACAGTCCATGTCCAAGCTCAAGAAATGGCCCGGTTCTAAATGGGAATGTATGAATTCAAAGCTAAAAACTTCAATCGTGATCTTGCCATGCTCTAAACCACGGGAAAGGCCAGGCCATCGGAGCTACTGGAGTTCCAGAAGTTTCAAAAGGACGCCGAGCCTGTCTCTGCCTATGGTGACAACAAAGGTACCTAGCTAATATAGCAAAGTAAAGGAAATGAAAAGTATGAAGTCTCATTTCCGCTCTTTTACCGGAGTGCGCCCAAAAAAGCACTTTCACTATCTGCTTTCATCTTCCTCTCTTTGTCCGCTGCTCCATTGCTTGTGCTTCAGTCGGCATCTTGTCATGTCGCGTCGCGTTGTGAGTTAGGCACATTTTTGATCTTGGATATTGGACTGAGGTAATAATCATGGAAAATGTGCTGTATTCATTGAAATATAATGCACGGTCCTCCACAAAGACGATCCACTGCAATGCAGAGACCTCTGCTTGTCGTACCACATCAAAGCTACTTTCTCGTTAGAAATTCTTTGCGATGATGAATATTAAATCTTAAAAGCAATGCCGTTATGTCGTATCATCTTTTCCGAGTATTGTCATTGAGTTCTTATTACATTAGCAATCTTACTTAATTCATCAACCAGAGATCTGACGAATCTCTGGCCTGCCTGTTCGTATTTAAAGGAATTCTTGTGCTACGTTTTAACTAGAGACGTCTCACAATTTTGGTTAGTCACTCTTCTCCAGCGATTGAATTACATGATGCATGAGATGATACAGGCTTCGTCTTCTTTTACTTCGAAGCGACGACCACGCAAAACTTGACGGAGTTCATGGACGAAATACTGCAAAACAATATGGGATGCAATATTAATTTCTGATGGAGAGAATCAGCATTGAGCAGCATTCCAACACTCACCTGTGGCATCAGAGTACAATACGCCATAATCACAACACCAGGAACGGCGCCCATATCGGTGGCCAAGTGCTTTGCTTCTTCCAAGTCCTGTCCACCCACCAAGAATTCAAATCCACCAAGATAGTACCAACCGGTTGAAATACTGCCACACACAAAGGATGAGATAAGTGCAAACACATAACCATTCCAAGCATTTTGCATGAGGTCGATCTGACAAGAAATTGCGAATTAGTAGGGAAAATTAAGGACACTGATTTGCCGAATGGTGTTACACTGTGCACATACGCATGACGCCAACCAGGCGTACGTAGCGAAGAGTGAAACCAATCCTCCAGCTATCATGACATGAAGGTAAGGAACAGTAAATATGAGCAGAATGCAAGTGGCCACAAGACAAAGGTACTGTGAGGAGAAAAATGGAAAGAGACCATCCAGATAAAGCCATTTTGATGTGACTGATGTGATATACGCCCTGCCCTGCCTTGCACTTACCGCCAAGACCACAAAAATCCAATTCACGGGTGGTTTTCTTCCGCAATTGCAACAGCGAAATATACCAATTATAATAGCAAAGTACAAAATGCTGAAGAAAGGAGGACATTAATAAGAATACGTTTCAATGTGGTGTAAATGTGACAATGATACTTACAGAGGAAAGAAAGGCATTGCTCGCCACAGCTCCAAGTCTGAACCGGTTTCATTCATTACTTTATCTCCAGCGCTATGCTGCTTTTCGTAAATTTTTTGAAGAGTTTTGTTTTTCTCTTTCTCAAAATCGTCCCCGAGCAAGTTCGGCCTTTGCATTATGAATACCAGGACCCATATGAAAGTAAACTGAGCAATCAGCGATCCGAAAATCCACGAGATAAATCTCCTCCTTCGTTTTGGCTCCGTCAACACATCGTCAACACTGTATTTGATGCATCCAGCACCGCAACTCCAGATTCCATCAATAACCTAAAACAAGGCACAATCCGAAATTGGACTAAGAGCATTACTAATTCATTCTTATCATCAATCAGTAAAATAACTCACATTTCGCTCTTCGTCTCGATCGGGTGGTCCCACGTAAACTGATTGCGGTGATGGTGGAGCTGCTACTGGCTGTACGACGACAGGTTGTGGCTGCTCATCTTCAAAGAAATACTTTTGCTCCGGGAAACCTGGCTGATATGGTGGCTGTTCTGCCATTTTTCGTGAATTCTGTTTCTAGCTTAACACTACACAATGAAATTCATAATTAACTATCGTCTTTTAAAAAATCCCATACATTAACTTACCAAGCTCAAAGACGTTACAACTTAGGAATGACCTCAAGTTGGCGGAAGCGCAGGACGATTCAAAGCAGACAACTAAACTGATGATGTTCAGCTGATGATATCGTTAAGCACACAGACGCCCAATGCCCAATGTAATGCAGTGCCTTCAGGAACTACCAACCCACTCCGATGATCTCAACTTGTCAACTTCATAGCATTGAATTGTGCAAACAGCTTCTTCTTCCACTGGCCCACGACGTGACATTACTATGACAACTTTGGCAGAACCAGAAAAGGCCACCATCACCGAAACCACCAATTTCAGGTCGAAAACTCTTTGATAGACGACACAACGCAGGTACGAATGAATTCTCAACTGAAGGAATATAGCTGAAGATTTCTAATCTAAAATGACTGGATCGAATGTCAAATTACGGAAAGTGAAATCTGCAGTTTCATTTCCGGGTCCGTCCCGGAAATGTGCTTCGTGCTCTGCATTTCAATCCGCTTTTCTGTTCGTTTTTGGTGAAGACGAGATCGTACAGCAAGTTAATAATTCTGAATGAAATGCTATAGAAATTAGTAGGTGCCTGCTCCAATAAGAATGCTCCTGTGTCAAATTGTGTGCTATTGAAATCGCAATAGACGACCGTCTCTGTTTATCAGGAATTGTAGGTCAGCACTTCCATATATAAAGACTTTGGCATTGACATTGGTTAATACCGGTTTCATTCGTCCGCCTTAATTCATTTGATTTCTTCGATGATAGCAAGTACTTAAGTAATTACTTGAGCCGTGCCGTGTGATAGTAAAAGTGAATCTGGTTCACAGCTTTCTGGCCTGGCTACTCGTTGCTCTGCATTAAATACATCGCGAACATTTCTTAAATCTGGTTTTCATTACGGCTGTGTTGTGGCTTTGACTTTGCCAACTTTCCTTTCATGGGATTTGAGATTCAGCTCAAGTTTCCAATAGCTTTATGGCAGTAACATTTTATAATGGGCGGAAGTTGAATGATACATTTGCATTGTACTCTGCTCGGTTTCACGTTCACACAATTTCATGCTGATTAATTCTTGTAATCTTCTTAACCGCGTAATAATATGTATAATTTACTCATCAACTTGAACTTGTCTCAAGTCGAAGCCGAAGCCGGTGTCATCAATATCGAGTTTCACAAGCCACTCACAAAGTTGGACGAAACTGGTGCAGTGTGCCGAGTGGTAAACACAGGCGAGGTAAAGTTCTAACTGTGAAACGTGAGTTGATATAAAATTCCAATCATGTTTCTACCAACGACGTTCTTAACATTAGTGACGTGTCTGAATATTGGACTAAGTTTTGCAACCTGGAATAAAATCCCGTATTCAGTCGACTATAGCCAGAAACCGTACAAGAGAATTCCAATTCTGGCTTCAGTTCCGACTCCAACTGTAGCAGCCATACTTCCTGATAGCTCGAACTTGAATTTGAAGCCAAGCACGCTGTTGTCCAGGTCCGGATTCATTGGCGGAGATGATGAGCCCATTTATGTCGTGAAACGCGGACGATTCCGACCGTCATACAAAGTAAAGGATACGGGATACACTGATTACGGACGATGGAGTCTTGGTGGACTCGGAGGTGGCGGCGGCGGGGACGATGATGGTCATGGTGGAGTCTTCATGCTCGGAGGAGGCAATCGACGCCGACAGACCGAACCTGAGCACATCAGCGTGTATTATAAGGATCAAGGTTACGGGTACGGAGGCTCTGGAGGATGGCACCCGCCTCCTCCAAAGAAAAAGACACATTCTAGTCATTATCTTACTACTCCTACGCATGAAAAACCTGGATTCGTGCAGTAAGTTCCAGGTTTCCAAACCTTCACCTTCGCAAGCTAAACGATCGCTGCACCAAATGAGAGTACTGTCAATTCATTGTTTTTTTTTGTAGAAAATTGATTCCGATTCCGATGATCCCCATCAAAGGAAAGCTTAGTGAAATCATTACGTGGTTCAGGTAACGTATAAGAGAGAGTGCCCATGCGGTTCGGTTCATAATCGTATTTTGAATTCCAGTGACCCCCATGGCCATCGGCACGGATTTAATAGGCATCATGAGAAACATGAACATGGGCATGGGTGGCACAAGTGAGGAAGGTGAGAAACGTGAATGTGGATTTAGATACAAGGCCTTGTGTTAGGAGCACACGCACAAGATACAGTTTTAAAACCGGTTTGTTGTTACTAGTTATTAGTCAGTTTAGTCACACACTATCATTTTGATTGACAACTTAATCAATAAAGACAGAAGAAACGCGTACCCTATGCTCTCGTGAGATATTCTTTATTTGCCACCGCAGTTGTATCTGTTAATCACTCTATAATTAAGTTTCTATTAAAATTTCCCTTGAACTCACTGTCAGGAATACTAATTGATGGATTAATTACCGGAGTCTATATGATTTCTTGCATTCTTCTGTCTGAGAAATACGTCGCCCATGAGAAGCGAAGAAATTAATCCGACGAAGTGCACCTCCTTTTGCCATCAATCCTGATTTCTTATCGTTCTTGATTAATTTACAACCTAAGCAGAATTGCAATTCGTGAAATCGCAATATTGTATTGCATTCCGTGGCTGAGGAATTTGGATGAAGATTGTGTAAAATTCATGCCAAAGGTTATTCAGTTCACAACGAAACAACATTTGTACATTTGTAGAATTCCCGTTTCCTATCTCGGAGCCCGGTCTTTATTATAGCCTGGTAGTAATTATTCATCTTCATCTTCGTTTCATCTTCTATTTTCTTTGTGCTTAGCTTCATCTCAGCCTCGCCTTAGTTTCTTTTAATCAAGTCTCTTTGTTTTGTTGATAAAACCTCAAAACATTTACTCTTTGAAAACTTTGTTGGCTGAAAACTTTCTCTGATGGTGTTGCTTTACTTTGCTATTTGCTTTTGCTTGGCTTTGTTCCTTCTAAAAACAAGTAGTAGAATGCAGAAACTTCCGACCTCTTAGAATCATCGAGTGCGCGGCATGTATCCTCTCACTGCATTGTAATCTTATCGCATTTAGGAAGGCTTAACATGTGTGAAACTAAACAACTGTTTGTCTTTCTCTCTTGCGTGCCGTGCACTCTTGCATGATGATAGTTTCTTCGCTGGAAATGTTTTTATTTAATTTAAAGTTTGGTGTGACGCGTGTGAACGCGAACGCGGCTTCGGCTTGGTGTGAGAATTTTGGCAGAAGTTTCTGGCTCAGGTTGTGGCGAAGATTTCAAGTTCTGTGCTTCAGCTCAGCTCGGGAATTCAACAGATGACAATCAAGATAAGACTCGACGCACGCACGCACACGAGAGACAACGCCACGCCAGTGAAGATTGGAAACCGGTAGGTGTGGCTGACGAATGGGAACCGAAAATTTAATCTTTCGTTATACTTGGAAATTGAAAAGTTTACTAGAATTCATCAGAATTGGACGGTGATGGCAGCCTTTGCCTTACTATTGATCTAGTAGACGATTGATACGACACAGAGAAGGCGAGAGGAGGATAAAAAAATGGAAAATCCACCGACAGCAGTGCTGTGTTTGGTTTACTTTTAGTCTTATGTCAGGAGATTATTATAATTTAGGTCTCCACCAGAAATGAGGCTGTCTTTCGCCTTTCCTTTACTAGACACAGTGCAATTAACCATCTTGTGTTGGTCTTGAATCTCTTGAGTTAAGCGCCTTAATTTTATCGTATATTGATTCCCTCACGATTGAAAGATCAACTTCACTTCTGTACTCGACGTCGCCGATGTCTCGGCTGGCGCGGCTGTGCGGGTGTGAGCAAACAATGGAAGATTTTGAAGTATTTTCATTTCCGAGCCTCCGTAGACCGATAATTAATTCTTGAGAGTACAACATACACAAAATATAGCAGCGAAAATAGAAAAAGACTGGAGTTGAGCTCGGAGAATCCTAAAGCCACCGCAGCTGCCGCTTCCACATCTTCAACGCCTTCATCTGTGTCTCCAAAAAGAATGTCAAAGTCGAAAGTCGTAGTCATGTCACGAACAGATGCCTTGGCCTTCTTGCCGGCTTGGCTTTCACTTCACGACACACTTCATTGCCTGCACTGCACAGGATTGTAAATACACTTAAGCGTTTGTTTGGAAATTGGCAGATGTGCCTGTGCTGCAGCGAAGCAGCAGCTTCTTGACAAGGACCTCCGCTTGTGATGACAATGCTGCAAACGATGAGAGCTGCAGACTGCAGAAGCTACACTAAATGAGAACTAATTCATGCCGTCGTTTGAGGAATTCCAAGAAATACTTGAGCGTTTTGCGTCTGAATGCAAATACAAATGCAAATTGTTGAGTGTCGGAATGCCATGCCGCAGTCTTAATTAAGATTGATTGCGAAACAATACTGCCATGTCCACATGTGAGGGCTTTAAATTCCTTAAATTCTCTGCTCGTCTGAATGACGCACTTCGCGGCAGTTTGAAGTAATAATTAAATACAATTGCCCCGTGCCCTTTAAGGTTTAAAGGTTTACTGTCAGCTTGGAGCACGTGTTCACGTACACAAGGGAATGGATCCAATTGAAATGTGAAATCATTGAAATTTTAACACTAATGCAAGGCACCTCTTTGATAGTAAAATTGTACGAATTTCGTGCAAGGTACAATACATAAAAGCATCACAATTCGAAAATTCTGGAAAAATTCTTGAATGAGATGAAACGAATTCGAAATGAATGAAATTTGTAGAAAATTGGGAGCCCACACGAATTTTTCTGACTGAAATGTCAAACGTCCAATTTCTGTGACTTCGCAAAAAATCTATTTCGCATTTGCACAATACGACATAGCAAAAAAGACAACCAGATCAAATATTAAACTCCTGAATCCTCCGTCCATCCGGCTCCGGAGTGCCTATCTGTGCACTTTGAATGAGGCAAGGGTCTTGGCTTGTCGCGGCAAGACAATGGACAGCCTGACAGCAAGGCAAGGGCCGCCCGGTCGCATGCATCATTCTCTGATGGGCCTGTGAAGTGAGTGAAAATCAGTGAGGCTTTCTCCTTCCTCTCTCTCTCTTTTGTCTTGTCTACGGAGAGATGAAGACCCCATTTATCAGATTACGTTATTAATAATACTTCATATGTGACGTGACATCAAAGCAAGACAAAACAGAGCAGAGCTCAGATTTTATTGAAACCGGATAACTTAATGACACGACCTGAGTGTTTTAATATTGCATGGTTATCGTTTTGCTTGGGCCTGTGCCGTGCCATGGCTTTGTGTCGTAATATTTCCTCGCTTGTACGCCTCACTGCTTGTCAAACTTTCAATTTCATAATGGATTTTCGGAGCATTTGCCGTACTTTCCACACTTACGAGCAGCTTGTACGTCGGTGTGGGCCGCTTCGCTCTTCGTTCCTCGTATTTTGTCTGGATTTGCACTGCATAAACGTGCCAATAAATTTTGAAAAAGGCGACGTGAATTATGTGATATGTGTAATTTTAGGTTTCATGTGAATGCGAACGCGAAAATGCCTTCAAAGTATTGTAAAGGGACTTGTACTAACACCTATGCCTTATGCAGGGCATGTTTTCTTTGATAGCCATTTTCAGTGCTCTCAGGCCATTATGATTCTTGATTCTGTGCTCACAAACTTTTTCATGGTTGAACGGTGTGAACCATAAATATTTCATGCATCACGCGTGGCCGCGTGCAAACGTGCAGACGCTGGCTCTGAATAACTGAATCCCATGCCTGCGCCTGTACCGTCTCTGGACAATGGCTGCGAGCAGCGAATTGGCGAAAGCGAAAAGTGTACCTGAATCCGAATCCGAATCCAGAAGTTAAGATTCCTTTCAGTCCAGGCAGGCCATGGCCCAGTCAGTCTCGGACCGACCTTACATTGCATTGAAAAGGATATGAAAAGATTCAGAGAAAAGGCAACAGATAACAGATTTCAATTTCCACGCCCGTGCGTTCTCATTTGAACTGGAAAATAATAAGAACGATGAAAATATGAGCACAGCGTAGGCAACGATGAACTCTTGTACAGTCTGGGCTTGACTGGTCCACCGTGACCGATGAGCATTGCACGCAACATCTTGGACAGATGAAGTCTGATAATAATAAATGGGATTCTTCTTCCTACAGCAGCGTTGGGAATTGTGTTCAGCGTTCACGAATCGAACTCAGGTCATAAATCTTTCGGCCAATCCGGCTGTCATGAAATGCGTGACCCCAACACACGAGAGGCACCAGACAACAGACGAGAATGCGAGAAATTTAATAGACATCAAGGAAATCCCAAACTGGAAATTCTCACGTTTTTAGTAATTCGTCTTGAAGAACTCGCACGAACGATTTGCTAACGTTAATTACATTCAATTATGGAGTCGTACAACGTGTCCGCTGTTTCTTGTCTTTGAGTTGATGCTGATTGCTGGTTCCGAATACGATTCAAGGAATTTAATTGCCGGCATTCAACGACCAGAGAGCTTGTTAACAACCTTGACTTGGAACCTTGAACTACTAATTTGAAATAGACATCAGAGGATTAGCCATTAAACTTCCATTATTACACTGCACTGCTCTGAAATGAGAGCTGGACCTTCTTGAAACGGAAAAGTTGGACCTGGAGTTTGTAACAGTCGCTCCCGACTAAAGGCGATGATGCAGGTTGGAACGGCAATTACTGACCCGGTTCGGTGGAATAATTCGCGCAGCACGAACGAAGTTACAAACTCAAATGAGTTTGTCTTTATTGAGACTGAGCAAAAACTAAATGTGGGAGAGCAAGAATTAGAATGAAGTGAAAGTCACAAGTTCCAGTTCATTAGTATTCCGGTGGGACTTCTCTTAAAAGCGGCTAATTGCTGCTGCAGTGCCAAATCGCCACATTTCTCTTAATTTTCCGTTGGTGTTGACCGACCTTGGTCCCTGCTGGAAGTAAATTGGCCGATTCAGCTCCAACTCATCTTACAAAATTACGATGCCTGGGCGGCGGAGAAAGACTGGACGAGTTTCTCCTTACTTTCTCGCAAACTTTACTTTGGAGTAGAGCCGAGGCAATATAAAATTCTCATGCAGAAGCCAGAAAGAAGTAAACTTAATGCCTGCCGTTATTAGACATAAGTCGTTTTCCAAGTAAATGTATCTTCTCGCCGTCTTCCTTAATGTAATAAAATTCCTGATTCAATTCGGACGCGCTGTGCAGAACGAGTACAATTGAGCGAGACTGTTAAAGTATCCAGATTCTCGTGGAGTTTACTGGCTCTCGCATTGACTCATAAAGAAAATCAGTATTCCAGACATTTATGGCCACTTTCCCGAGTAAACTCTTTCCTAAACAGTTTATTACGCAGTGTCTTGTCTGGTGTTTCCAAGAAACGTTGATGATAGTGTGCATTCACTCAGTACCGTTTCACTGAAGAAATCTTCAAAGCGTGCTCATACAAAGTATAAAATTTCGCCATTATACGATTAAGCGTAAGCAGAATCCAATTTCCAATTTTCTCAGTGGATTGGTGTGCTTCGCAGTGGAGTAAAATATTGCATTAGATTGTAGCGTAGCGTAGCCACAAAGGCCACAATGAATCCAGTATATTCTGGATTCGTTCGGCGTTTCTCGCCATATTTTCCTTACAAACAAAGCCTGCCAAAAGTTCAGAGAAATACGCGTGCTAATAATCTACCCGCTGAAGAAATGGCAATTGCGAAGTATACGAGCGACATTTTATTGAGTCCTTCAATTGCTGTGCGCGGAGGATTTCTGAGAAAATCGCATAGAGCATGATGTGCATTAGAAATTAGCTCATTACAATTTTATCAATGAAATTCAATACTCTGACCTTGTGGCGTGGCATTATTGTCTGATCCATGAACTCATTAAGTCGGCAAGTCGCAAGTCAACAGCAGCTGTGGGTTACGGGCGGGAATTTGATCTCGACCTTATCCGAAATGATTAACCGCCGAAGGTTGAGAAGTCGATTTCTCATAATTCGTAATTTGCCATTTGAGGCTCTTCTAATTGTTATCTTCACGTACAACAAGCAGGCGGATGCGCGCGTGCCGACGGAGAAATTCGATATTTTAGTTAGTAGTTAGCAGAGGCAGCAGCAGCACACAGCGTGCGTGCTGCGGGAATTGCCAATTTCGAATGACTAAGGACAGATCTTTCTACCCATCAGCAAAGCAATAGACAACTTCCACGAATTTATAGTCAATTGGCCATAAGTTCTTCGTAAGAATAGCAAGTGCAAGAAAGAAAGTAATGAATGTAATATCCAATTCATGTCATATATCAAGATTTTTATCCAGTCTTGGCAGACATGTGCGCCCGCACAGCACGCGTCATAAATTTTCTATTACACCACACAGATGTAATGAAATAACAGTCGACCCAGCAAACTTATATTTTTGCAGATGGAAATGGATAGCGAATCTGAGGCTGCGGCTTGTCGGCCTGCGCTGTACTGCACTTTGTTGCAGCCGCCTTCCATAAATTACGGTTATGACCTTTCTTCCTGTGAATTCTTTCTTTCCTGGGTCGTGAGTCGTGAATGGAATGAATAAAATATCACTTTATTATGGCTTGGCATGATAAAAGCACGCTTACTCAGTCGCAGAAAAAGTACTCGATTCAAAATTCGGTTTTGATGCAGTTTGGTCGTGAATGAGCCAAGATTGCTTGTTAAATTGTGAAATATGCTCAAACTCCTACTTTAACATGGCGCAGACCTTAAAAATGCAAAGGCAAGCAAGAAAGGTGCATTATCTCCGTTTCCAGGCAGCTGAGTTTAGAACTTCTCCATATTCTCCGTCACCGTCATGTTTACCAAGATCCGGATTCGTGGTCCCAGTCTTTGCTCGTGGTTAAAGGCAAAGAGAAAATTAGCTTTCTTGCTTATTAAAAAGTGGAAACGCGCAGAGAAGAAGCCTTTAGCGGTTATTTACAGCGCAGTGCATTATCTTATCGTCCCATTCCCCTGTCTTGATCTACCCACCACCGCTAACCAAAAAGAAAACAACATAGCACTGCACTGATCAGTACTGCCTTGGTTTCGGTTCCAGCTTCAGCCCCTGCCTCCACAACGGTCCGGAACAAGACAGGGCCCAACGGGGAATTAAAGAAGTAGAAAAACTCATTAAATTTGCATTGCTCTCTTGAACGAAGTGAATAAAAGTAGCCGAGTAGCTACAAAGAAGAGCGGAGAGGACGAACAGTTAATTCAGTCGGTATAACATATTTATAACTCCAAATATCTGCTTGCGTCTTTCCATTGGCGGGCGTCCTCGGAGCTCGGTGCTGTAATTGCAATTTGGGTTAGTAATGATAACCCGCAAACAACAAGCAAGCCTACGCATGTACTCCATGAATCCGCGACCACAATTCACCCGCCAGTGGATGTCCCAGTCCCGAGTCCTGAGCTTACTTTTACCAGCCTGAATAGATAATTGCGTGCGTAGGTTTATCTTGACTTGGTGGAGTCCTCGAGTTATGACGTTTTAATTCAGTGCTCAGAATGAAAAGAGCAACAGCAAACAACTTTGCTGGAGTATGGAGTCTGGAGCCAATCAGCCAGCAGCCGGTAGTGCCAGTGCCTGTGGCGTGGCACCAAGAGAATGTGGAGTGTAATTTAAAATTAACACACCACCGCACCGCGCTCACCGTCAACGTCACCGCCACCAGAACGGAACAGTAGCAAAGCGAGAACAGTATGATAACACGATAATGATCTGTTGATGTTTTTGCCTTTCACATTTGCAATTTGCATGATGCGTGGAAAAGTTATTTAATTCTGCCCGTAGAACATGACCAGACCACGACAAATGGTAAAAGTTTCAGCTAACAGTAAACATAGGACACAGACAGACTCAAATCGAGAGGAATTATGGCATTTATTTCCACGGGCTTGTGCTCAAGAGTTTTGTATGGCACTTCTAAATTTCAAAAGTAGTGTCAAGTGTCGTGCTTCGCGGTTTCGCGTGTCAAGTTTGTTCAGAATTACCATTCCATTCCATTCATGAACGTGAAGCCTACTCATGCGAGTGCTTCTCAAGTTTCTCGTGGCTTTGCTTATGGTTCACAGTCACGCTATTCACATGTTCACACCGATGCCATCGTCGACCGAGCTCAGTCAGCAGTCAGGAGCCTGTAGTCAAGTACCATGTCACAGGACCGGCCAGACCAGACGGGCAAAGAAAAGAGCACGCGACACGCGAGCGAAGCCAATGTTTACTTTGAGTGGATGGATGATGGGCGTCGGGCTTCACGCGTCAGTGTGATTCAGCGATACACATAATTTGACACCCCATTTCATGCTCAACTTAGTTTGTTCCTGATACGGGAGGCAGGACCGCAGGAACAGATGGCAAGGCAGGGCACAGCAAGAAGAATGATGTGCTGGGTCGTCCTGATATGATAAAGACGTCATTGTATCCTATCTCGCATTTCGCCAATTTCCCGAGCCTGCTCCTGCTTGTTACATAAGTCCATCACAAATATTGTGATGATGTTATTTGTCAACAATTCCATTTTGTTTCGTTTCCAATTTATTCAACTTTAAACTCGAATAAGGCACGCGCAATGATCAAAACAGAATCGGAAAGCCCCTGAAATTCGTCCGGAGCCTGCATGGAATTTGATGTGTTGTGTCTCAGCAACTCAATTCAAGATTCATGAGCTCCAGAGAACAGAAGCTTTGCTTTCACCAGCGTCAGCATCAGCAAAAACTCTCGACTTGCGATTCACGTACTTCATAATTCAGTTGAGGATTTTAGGAAATGTTGAGTGGGGAGATGCGAAATTGAATTGAAAAGCAAAGCCCAGAACTTTCAACTGTAGTCTGGCAGTAGTGGACGAAGAGGCAGAGCGAGGACGAGTAAATAAGCCGAAGCCCTGTCCAAGTTTCCAGGCGGAGCTGAAGTTAATACCTAAGAAGCCTTTTTTTTATCTCGGCTGAGCCTCAAAGAGAAAGACGCAATAACTTGCAGCGTCACGACCGACCGACTTAGGAGCACGAGCGAAGGTGACCTTACGAATTGTGATTTGTGATCTTTCAATTTAAACAAGTACAAAGTTGTGTTGTTTCTTTCAAGCATGCGCGGCGCGGGCGTATATTTGCTACGTGATAAGTGATGGCATTTCGAGTTTGATGAGATTTTTATCCACGGTCCGGTCTGGTCCGTGTACTCCTCCGAGATCACGTGCTCATGATCTCTGTAACTACAATTTCGATTACAAAGGACAAAGTTAACATGTATCACAATAAATTGCACTCGGAAAACTGTGAAATGTGAAACCATTCCGTCGAACCGAGATTATATTTGTCTTACATTGCCCGCATGGTCTTTAGTAAAAAAAAATTAGGCTTAGGCTTAGGCTTCCAAAGTACAGGCTTTTCAATTCAGATTTTCCGAGAACCACTCAATCAATCGATTGTCCACGTTCCCTGCCGCTGTTCATGCTCTGCCCACGTCTTCACTTTAAATTGAGCTTTAATTGAATTTGAGTGTTGGACATGAACGAGCCTGAGCTGAAGAGAAAACCACAAACTGGAACTGGAATCCGTTGAAATTGTGAAATTGAATTCCCAAATCAAATCGCAACCACCTGATCCTGGTTCTGATCGATTCAGGGGCAGAGAGGATGAAAGACAAGCAACTCAAAAGAATACGCATGCACAGTTTCGTACAATTTTGCATTTATTTGATTCACTTACACCAATTTACTGCTTAAAGTATTGATCTGCACAAAATTGTGATTGTGAGTGATTCTGACAACACTTCCTTGATTTCAAACGGTTAAGATATCATAATACAAAATACAAGATATATCTTCATCTTCATTTCCAGCATAATAGTTTCACATATCACAATCCTAATCCACCGCCAAGTCCGATCTGTCTCAACCTTCCGTGTTCCGACTCTGACACAACCAAGCACAAAACGGAAATTGCGATGCTTCATTCATTGTTCGCAACCGCAAACCGTGAGATCACAAGTAAAATTTACTTCTTACAGATACGTAAATACGAATAATGAATTTAATGATTAGGTACATTGATAATTGAAATTGATACGTGCACAATAAAGTAGAATGCAGCCTCAAGCGTGTCCGCTTTCACCACCGCTGTTGTTTTCATTTTACAGCAGCCGCTCTCTGTCCTCTTCCTCCTCTTCGTCGTCAATCCCGTCCTCGTCCGACTCGGATTCGAATGACGTGGTATCCGACTCGTAATCCGACACAAAGTCGTAATGATCCATTTGCTCACGGTGCTCGTCAAGCGCGTCCTTTGACGGAAAGATGCTGTCACACTGCAGGCAACTGTAACAGACAAAACAAGAGCGGAGAGAAATAAGTGTCATGTATCATATTTTGAGTGGGAAAGTTGTGAGAGCAGCACAAAATTACGTAACCAGAGCCAGCCTCGAAATTATTCATGACTCCTGCTGCGCAGTGCCGTGAAGCGCTTATTTGTTTAATAATCCACTTAGTTTTGACTCGGATCTTTGACTTTGTACCTAATTCCATTGTGCTATTGTGCATTTAACGCTAATTCTTTTGTGACATGGATGATCGTCCGTATTGTGCATTGACTACCTTCATGTGTCGTCTGTGGCGCAAGATTATGAATTTTAAATGCTGCTTATCCTTTGGCTTTGCCAAACTGAATTCAAAATTACGAATCAAGCGTACACGTGTGGAAGGTATCGAACCGTCCATTGCCAAAGCAAAGCCTGGATTGGATTGGACCGGGCTGGACTGACGTGACCGTGGCTTGGCTTTGCATATGACATGCCGCACGCAGGCAACCAACTATCAATAACATGAAATATAATGAATCATGTATTGCAACTGGCAGACTTTCGGGCAGCACAACATACAAGTCATCTTGTCATGCCATGCAAGTTGCAGCAGGTAAAAAGAGCCCGTAATTATAATTTACTCCAATTTGGCTCGTTCGCTATTCAGTGCTTGCACTGCACTGGACGTCGTCTTGTGACATGAAAACCATCATGCGTCGCGTCGCATGCTCAGGCTCTGCTAGTTTAATTAAGCCTAAATGCATTCTACCATCAGTCGGGACGCAACACTCAGATGACTCCGCTCCGGCTCGTCGTTCCGCGTCCGGCGGTTGCCATTCACGTTGCCCGGTATTCCTGCTTGTTTTGCCCACAAATTTTTCTCGCCTGATGCCAACTAATTGCAAATATGTCATTAAAACATGCTCTGGTCTGCTCTTTCCACTCTCTCGTTTCATAAATTAAAACAAATTCGCCATGCGCTCAGCTCGTGCTAAAGCCCGAATCCGGAAAATTAGTTTTGTAATTTTTCCAGCACGCCACACCACGCCGTCCTGTGGGCTGCTCGTAATTTGGACATCATGCAAGGTACGGCTGCAAGGTACGTATTGTCTTTGAAAACAAAAAGCCACATTTGCCACATGCACGCAAAAGTTCTCCGTGCAGGGCTATGGCGCTTTGCCGACACTGGCAGTAATTTGCACCACGCTGCGGTACGCTTCGCTGGGGAATAAGATATCATGAAGGACAATAGAGAAATGTGAAATGGTTGGTATACTCATTAGAATTATTCGCAATTCGCGTATCGAGTTCGTGTCTCTTTCGCCTTTCTCAATTCAGACCTTGAAACTGAATACTAAACTAAACAAAACAGATAATCCAACCATGCAAGGCGCATTTCTAAACAACAAAGATGAAAACGAGCAGTGGCACCTCCAGTGGCATTGTGGCCTTGCTTTTGCTTGTGTTGTGCTAGAACTAGAATCAGCTTTCACTTGTCATTTTGACGGCTGTTGTATATGTATTTGTGGCTTCGGCTTTCATTCACCGACCAAACTTGCTGTCTGCATTTCTACACTGTTGTCTATCGTGGTCATGCCGTGTTGAGATATTTCTAGTATTTCAGCGAGTCTTTGTACTCTTGCTCTTGCTTGGTCGATCAAAGTACATTTTCTTTTTTCCTGCCATTAAAGTTCTTGACTTGACTACCTGTCTATTCATTATCACGAAATTCCTTCCCTCAGAGCAGAGCGCAAAATATTTGCACAATAGACAAGAGCATTCTAATAAAACTCGAACTCTAACTAGACTCAGCGCCATTGCAATGGCAATGGCAACCAAGCCATTGCCATTCACAATTCATGAGATACTTTCACTATGCCATAAAAGCAAAGACTAGCATTTGCCTATTTGCTTTCGTCCACAGTCCACTCGACCACGGATTTCATCATTTATGGGATGGAATGGAACTAGACGGATAAGCTGAATATCCATATCTGAGGTCGAGGTGGAACTTTGTGTTTGCTTCAAGCACACAGACACATCGAGCCGAAACATAGCACACAACGCCCGTAAAACTCACCCGTAGTGCCGCTTCTTAAATTGATGATCAGCCAGACTTTGTGAAGTTGGGAATGATCGATCACAAACATCGCAGGTTAGCGCTTCATCTTCGTCATCTGTAATTAGAAAAATTTCATCAGTAAACAAGCAAGAAGTAACGCAGACGAGGCCTTGAATCTCGCCGCGCCGCGACAGAGTGGCGACCGGGAGACTTGGCGAGGAAAGTTGACATAATAAAAGGACTAACTTTTCCACGCAGCAGGCACGATCACAAAATTTTCACTTGCACTTACATGAAACCCATTTCCGTTGTGAGACACGCGATTTCAACTGAAACTGAATTATCGTCTCAAATTTGCATACGCCAGTCAGCCAGCCAGCAAAGAGCAAAAGGCCATTTGGCCATTGTGTCGTAGGAAATGGAAAACCCGAGTCTACCGACTTGACATTCGAGAAATATAAATATTTATGTCCTGACTGGGTAATGAGTTTCTATTTCTATTTCTGTGATTCTATTATTTCCCCTTTGCCACGCGGAGACTCAGCAGCGCTGTAAAATCGTGTAGTGTACGGAGTATGACTCTCGGTTGAGCGAACGACGAATGTGTTGAAGATATCAAATTGAAATCACCATCACGCAGACGAAGACGAAGACAGCGTAATTTAATCAAGCCCGACCGACCCAACTGCCACTGCCTGTGCCAGTGCCCACGCGCAAGAAGCGCGACAATGGGAACTAATAAAATTTAAATACAATCAAATCAAGTCTCATTCGCAGTTGCAGTCGGCGAGTCGAGTCAACTTTGTAGAAAAGAAATAGAAATACGAGAAGACATTCGAGCGGCATGGCACGAAGAAAGACGTATCTGAGATTTCATTCTGCCTAACTCAGCTTCTCCAAATTCCGGCTTGATTGAATGTTTCTTTCTTTTCTAGTTCTAGCACTTCAGGCTGGAGCGGAGTTCGACTGAACGCTCAAGTTCACATCTGGTATGCCATGCCATGCCAAGCTAGAGTAAGAAATGAAGCGGAAAAGAAGAAAGAAAGATGAGAATCATCATCAAAGTCAGTCACTCGAGTTTAGTCTGAATGTTTGAATCAAAATCAGATTCGGAATTGGAAAACTCTTCCCGTAAAAATAAGAGCGTAAGCTCCTGCCTGTGCTTGAGAATGATATTAAAATATTCATTTTACTGGCTGAGGCTTATTGAGCCTGCCGTGAAGATGTGAACGCTGATCACAAAATGATAAAGTTGCCTAAGTTGCGACTTACTGTTGCACGTTAAAGTTCTAAAATTCTGACAAAAAGTCCAACTAAAGTTCCTAATGCATTATTGAACCACTTCTCATCCAATGCCAAACTCAATTCAGCGCCAACTACTTAGACAACTTCAATTTTGCATTTGCATGCGATATTATGCGGTATTTGTGGAAAGTTACAGGGAAAAGTAATTCCGTCGACATCTCATCATAATAAAAAATGAATTGAAACCTATTAGCGATTCTTTTTATGAATACGTCTTCATCTTCTCTTCTCTTCCTCGTGGCTGAAACCAGTCAGCTCAGCACTTTCATAAAATCCTTCACATTTACAAAAGGAAAAACTAATTTCGAATTCCTCTTTGGAGATTTTGATTCTGGAATTGCAACGACTAATTTTGATTCTGATTAGAATATTGCGAATATTACAAATTGCCATCGCCAATGCAATTCCGCGTTAGCGTTGGCGTGTAATACATTATTAAAAATTTCTCTTAGATGTACAAGCCGAAAGTAATTAGCAACATAGAGATTTGGGACTTGACTGTTCCGCATTCAAGGATGCTTAGTTCCTCTTTGAATAATTATGTCTTTGAATTTATTCTTTGATAACTCATCCGGTTTAATTTGAAATTAAAAACTGTCTCCCGGAAAGCCCAAAGCAATAAGAAGGCGAACCGAAAGGAAAGTCTGCTCACCAAAATCAGAGCCTTCTTCGTCGTCAGGTGTAGTTCGCATGTACTCATCCTCCTCGCTGTCACCGTCATCCAATTCATTATCTTCAAACTCGGTGTCCGAGTTGTCTAGCGCAGAGTTCCAAGCGATGCTCGACGCATCAGTGTGTGAAGGTACTCGGCTCCCATTCTTGTTTCCGGCTGCTGAAGCCTCGTAAGACGACGACGATTTCTTGAGGCAATTAAAGCTTGACGTGCTCGTGGACGACTTAATTGGGAAGTGCGACGATATGCTCTTGTCAATAGGACGCAGTCGATTGTACTTGACGTGCTTCGAGTCAAAGGTGTCTGCAACACAGAAGAATAAGGAAATTTCGGTTAGATGCTTGCGAAACGCAAACGCAATCCAATTAAACGACAGTCAGGAGACCGATTACTTGCTCCTGAGACTTAAGACCTCAATGTTTGTGTAAACAACAACAAAAAACGAAACGAGCGACTTGCCTTACTGTATTTACGGACCTTAAAAGCCTACAAGCTGTCAATTTCTCTGGATAAATAGTCTGGATATTCTTTGAGTCGCAGTGGAAGATGTGCACGTGGTGCTGGAAATTGGATTACTTTACTAATGCAATTTCCTTTAAATCCCAGACCTCAGATCCCAAAACACCTTCGAAATCTTTCTAACCCTAACCAAACTGAATACAAACCATAAACTACGAACACGATGTCTGTTTGGTTCAATGCAGCTGCAACTACGTGCATCAAGTATCAAGTGAAAGGAAGTGCAGTGACACGGCTGCATAAATATCATAAATAAATATCAGGTTCAATTTCTTTAACAAGCGGAAATGAAATGAAAGTGGGAATAAATTCCTTTATGGAGCCCCAGTAATGCCAGACGCCAGCACAGCGCCAATAATCGCCCAATAAAATATGAATGCCTGCCTTCTATACGTACGAGAATTGTGAAGAAACTCGAAGTATTCATCTCCCTGTTGAATATTGAATCTATTCTCAAGACCATTTCGAAAACGAATGACAACGACAATCCAGAGTGAAATAAAAGTGAAACCTTAATAGAATTTGAAAGTAGCTTGGCTACGGCACGCGGCACAGCGCTTTTGGCGAATGATGCTAGCTTCTGTGGAATGCTTGTGACAGGGGTCTGGATGGTAAAAGCGGAATTACGTGTGTGCTGCCTCGGCCTTCGTCAAAGCGTTAACTACCCTCAGGTTGAAAATTTCGACCGACGATCCAATTCAATTTCCGCAATTGTGGGTTAAGAGAGAGTGGAATTTGAGAAATGATTAGATATTGTATGCTCAAAGGAAACGATATCTCGAAGAAACGGACTTACCACTATTATTATTGTTGCTGTTCAATGATAAATTAGAAAAGGAAAAGTTTGTTGAAAAATTCTTCCATAACACCCAAAGCGATTTGACGGCAACCATTTTGTTTGAAACGGAGCCTGAAGCTTCTGAATTGATGAGGTTAATGAATGCGTAATACTTGGATGGAGAAGATGAGATGAGGTTCAGTTCCAAAACTCCACTACACCAAAAGCTTCAATTTGAATATTACTTTTAGCTATTTATTCCAAAAAGACCTCAAGATCGGCAAGAAGAATGCAGATTGTTGATGATGTATGATTTTGACAGTTAAATTAGCCCTGCGTCCTATTCTACTGCGACTTCACTGTGTTCTGGTTTCTGCTGTGATCTTTGAATAAATTTGCCTTGAGACCAGATCAGGGCCACGACCACTCTCTTTGCTTTAAGAGAAATGCGATGCACGGTACATGGACAGGGTTCAATTTGTCTGAAGCGTGTTTACAGTTCGCAGTATGCTGAAATGTTGACTCCTTTCTTCCGAGAATCCAGAATAGAATCGTAATCCTCCCGCAAGACAATGATAAACTGTTCAAGTGCACAATGTGACCATGATTGGCTTGTCACAATAAATATTATTCCAAGTTTATCTTCTCCAGACTTGCTGAATTCGTCTTGTCTTGGGTAACAGGCTTTTGCAGTTGCAGTGCACTCGGAAAAATAAACCAGAACTGAACTACGCTGCGTGTGGTGCGGTGTGGCAAGAAAAACTGCAGGAGTTCTGGAATTTGTCTAACCTCTGATTCTCTGACACAAAGTAATATTTCCTACTTAACTCGCGTTCTAGACAAGACAAGCTCTTGTGCACTTTTCTTCTGGTCTATGTTGTGTCCGTGACGTGCGCGCCTGCCGTCTGTCCTGTCCAAGTGCACAACAGTGAATAAAGCCACAGCCGGCCGCGACACCGAAATACACAGTATGTACGCTGCTCCGGAACTGAGACACCAACTTCTGCAAGAGAAAGCTTGAGCATTTGAGCAAGTATGTTTGCGTACGAGCACTTTCACCGACCGAGGGC
Organism: Mesaphorura yosii; assembly: GCA_009869945.1. Classification (NCBI taxonomy): domain Eukaryota; kingdom Metazoa; phylum Arthropoda; class Collembola; order Poduromorpha; family Tullbergiidae; genus Mesaphorura; species Mesaphorura yosii. Next base: position 168,376 of record WIXG01000065.1, on the reverse strand, counting down.
AAGCCGAGACGGAGCCAAGCCTCGACCTTAACAAGACACAGCAAAGCGCTGAACTACGACATGAAGCCCAATTCGGTCACTTCGAATGTGCATGCCAAATAAATCACGTACACCATCATGATGAGGGTCGGCTTAAACCAATTTATTGCTGACTTAATGATAATCTATTTAAAGAACAAAGTGAGTGAACAGTGAACAACATAAAAAATCTGACACAAAACAGTTCTGAAGAAAAAACGAAAAGGGAATGAAAATTACCATTTTTATGAGTACAGTGATCAGTAAAGTACTTAGCCGGACAACGGGAAATTACGGGCAATAAGGTCTGTGAGCTTGTCATTATACTCGTCATTATACTTGTGCAATTTTTCATTTAAAATCTCCTCTGAAAGTGGCGTCCGAGCCTTGTCCTTACTCACACGACATTCTGGGCAGTACCACTCGCCTGGCCACTTTTTGTTGTCCATCGGGACACATTTGTAGTGCCACCATTCATATGGACACCTTCTAAGAAAAGTTTAAAAAATTGAATCAATTCTGACTTTCATTAATTTTTGTTGAAAAAATCTATTAACCTGTTGCTGCACTTGATCATACCATCATCGTCACGCCTCGGCTGAAATGTAAGGACTCGTTTTTATAATTATACTTGAATCTGCCCTTCGTCTTTTTGACTAAACTCATAACAAGAAGAGTAGAACTTAACTTACGTTCATACAAATGCACCAAGTAGGTTGATGGTTGTAAACAAACTCCTCGTCTTCTTCCTCGGCCTCCTCACTCTCTTGAGTCTCCTTAGGCTTTGCTTTTGCTTTCGTTTGTTTCTTTGCACGTCGGCGTCCGCGTGGACGTTGGGGACGATTATTTTCGGCTTCAAATTTTTGACAAAGTTCTACATAGATGCAGCAACGAAAAATATATTTATTTATGAAGCAAAATCAAATCTAGCGGCGAATTAATTAAAACAGAGCTTTGGTCCGTGGACAAGCTTAGAAGTTAACAACAATATTACCCGCAGCTTTCAGCCCTTGGCCTCGCAAACCTTTCGTCACTGAAAAAAAATTAGGAATGATGTACACAAATCCAAAATCGACGCTTTCGCGCATTGCAGAATGTGAATTTCACACATGTTTGATGTTGATTTCTAATAAGCAAAAGCAAAAATTCAAAAATTATTAATTCCTTACCACCAAAGTCACCAGTCACAGTTGTCGCGCGACGTGGAAATGTCTCCGGAGCTTCCGCCGAAGACTGTGGCCACTCTTTTGCTTTGCCACAAGCGCTTGCCCACCTTGCCCTTGTAGTTGCACCTGCACCGGCTTCGTCTTGGGCAGTTAATGCTTCGGTCACTTCGGTGGCGTACCGAGAACGCGTCGTTCTTTTAGAAATACCAGTTCCAAAACCGCCAAACAACGCTCCAATGGGATATAAATCCAGTTGGCGCATGTAGGCTGCTCTCAGCTCCTCATTCATTGTCGACTGAATTCTATTATATTTCTCTGTGTTGGCTTTCGAGCTGACAACTTTTACGAGACCATGACGACTTAGCGTTAAATCCAACGCCTAAAGCCAATTCACACGTACACGTAGCGTATTTAGTTAACAGGAGCCGACACCGCCGATACTATGCAAATTAGTTAAATTATAGCTTACAGACCGACAATCACACGCTATAAGCCATAAGAGAACTGACGAATGACAACAGATAGGTGCTGAACTTTCGGAGTCTGACTACCAAAATACCAAGCAATAATGACTTAAGACCACAGGAAGAACGGTGGAGTTGAAGCTGGATTGGATGAGCGTAGATCTCGCGAGACTCGTGACTTCAAAAATCAAAACCGCTCAATTGAAAGAAAGGATTTCGACGGTGATTGGTGAACCACGCGTTGCCTTTGTCGTTGTATGAAGTATATAATGTTTTCGTGGAATTCATCATGCATAATGGAAAGCTCGTATCGGCACATTACGTACTAAGTCGTCTTGGCGTGGTCATGTGAGTTATGCAAGGATGATTCATTTCCACAATTCCATCGAGCAGTTATTAGGGAGACGTAGACGTGGAATTGTGCATGAGAATCGCGTCGACATTCCTTTCTTTTCATAATTAGTTGTGTTTTGTAAACTTACTTGAAACTACTGGGCGATTTTAGTAATTCTATTCAAATTGTTGGACGAACTGGGCCGAAAACTTCAAGTTGACAGGATTTGGAGGCGTACTGTGGTAAGCTTACTAAATTAAATTGCTTGTTCTGCCCTCATTCAAGAGATTATCTGACCAAATTCTAAGCATTAAATTCGTATGTACACGTTACAGCTGCAACAGAAACGTACTTTGAGCGTTTTTGACACTGAAGATGTCTTTGATACTTGAATTGGAAGGAAATCCCTTATTTGGACGGCAGCATGAACTCACTTTAGAAATGGTAGGTAATTGCACTGTGTCACTCGTCAGTGAAGGCTCGCAGTATTTCTATTAATGCTATTTTAACTGTTTCAGATAAAACGTTATTATAACACTACCACCAAAAAGTCTGAGGATAAGTTTGATGCTAAGCAAACATCTGTTCACAATGGGGCTCAAATCAAACATCAAATTGTTGATAGGGATGGAGATGAAATAATCAAGGCGGAAAGAGATCTGGACGTGAAACAACGACACTTGGGAGTTTGGTCGAAGTCATTGGATAAAGATGCCGACAAACTGCATCACCTGCAATATTGTAGGGACAAACTGCAAGGGCAGTGCGAAAGATTGGATGAACTGGAACGCAGGAAGCAAGAAAATACAAAGGAGGCATACTGTCCTGAACATGACATGTCCGATGTTCTTCGAAAAAAGTCAGCCATTATGAAATCTGTTAATCAGTGCAGTGAAGAGGAACATCCTGAGAATATTCATCAATGTTTCCTGAAGAAGCAAAGGGAACTGCTTGGCTTAGCAAGGGCACGGGATTTGGAGAACCACAAACGCGTACTCCGTCAGAATAGTGTCGAGGACTTGAAGGAGAAAGGGCTTTACGAGTTAACAGCACCGTCGGTCCTGATCCCTTGTAATGAGAATATTCCAGTTGATAATTTGGAGTCTTATGATCTAGGTTAGTTGTATTTATCTGAAATTATAACTTGCGTGCACAATTTGGTATAAATCTTAATCTATAACTGTACTTACTATAATTTTTTTCTTAACAGGCTTCGAAACCAATACAATTGTTAAGCAGAATTTGGAAGCTCTCAAGGAACTTGGCTACAAGGACGCCACAGTCACGATGAAAGAGCACGAATATTCATTCTCTGTGGAAATTCCAACCCCGGATGGAGACTTGAGTATTACTTGTAAGTTGGTACTGATGCACGCACATATATCAATTTCCGCAACAATCTTTTATTTTGAAGTTCTTAAAAAATTGATTTCCCGAACCATGCGACGCAGCGTTTATAATTTTGTATTTTGTCTGTTTCAGGTTGTGGATCTGATAAAAATGAGACCTTAAAGAAGTTAATGGATGAGCTTCAAAAAACGTTGGTGTCCTTCGTTGCATACCACAAGTGAACGTTCACTTCTTTCGTCCTACGTTATCAAAAATATTTGGATTCACTTTACTCGATTGGCTTTCGAGATATACTACTGGCGCTTTAAGTCTCTGTTAAGACTTTACTTACCAAATTATCCCTGCTACTTGTATACGTTTTTCTTGACTGTGGCGTGCTGTTTTGTTGATGCTTACGGATTGGGTTGGATTAAATTAGGCTTGTATAAACATTGAAGCGGCTATACCATCATGACTTCAATTTTATTTGAGTCGAATCGAGTTCCTTGGTTTGTCTTTACCAATCACGAAATCTTGGAGAAAGTGAAAAGAATCTGGAAACCTGGATGCTGAATGCTGGAACTGCAGCGGACGGCTTCTGTGGGCGGTGAAAGTAAATAATTCTGTACAAGGCGAAACGGAATGCGTTCTATTATGGCTCCTGGCTCCTAGTTCGAATGAAAGTAACCAGATGCTTTCTTGTGCTACGCTACTGCTATTGACTCTTGATAGGAAAAGACAGGGGATCGTATTTTGTGGTTGGGTGGTCGGTGGTGGTGCCCAATGTCCACTGCGATAAATTAAGTCCCAAACTCGCAAAGATGACAATGCTGCAAGCTGGACATGAAGGCCATGCCCATGTCCTCATACTTTTCTTGCAGCGTTTTAGGAAGTGGTCATTTATTAGTTTATTATGTTAAAAGCTTCCCATTTTCACTTGCGGATCCGCGCTCCAATGCTTTTTCCCACTTCGCACCATGTATGATAATGGAATCCTCAAGGTTTGAATTGTGATGTCCTTGCAATTGAAGCCAAACTGCTGTAGCGTAGAAGAGCAGACCAGAATGGCTTCGGAATGAGAAATGTAGCGTTTAGAATTTGGATTGAATCCAACGCTGCCCGGCCCGTCGTTCGTGCAAACGAGTCGTCATGTGAAAACAATAAAACAACGCACTGCGCATTTCCGACGACACTCTCCAAGCAATTCGATATCTGAGTCAGCAGTTCAGCAGTGTTTGTCGTGGTCAGTCATGGTCCATGGAACGCATTCATCCGAACCTTGACTGCTGACTCCTGCGTTGCGTCATTGCAATAATGCAGTCAATCTTATCTCTTGTTGCCATTCGTTGTGGTTTGGTTGGGACATTAAAAGGTACTCGGGAGTTGGAAACCCATCACTTTACCGTTTTTCGTTTACGGCCGCGAATCTGTATCCTTTTGATCAAGAAGAAACACTGTACAAGATGAAGTGTCCATAAATGTGACAAAACGCTTGTGTACGTGCACATCGCTGCACTGCACGGCCGTCATGCGAATCAAATGAAGAGGATGATGGATGGTGACAATGAGTTGTAATTTCGACTGATTGACATTTCAATGCGATATGCACATATTATTATCCTTCATGTGAATGACATATTTCATTTGTTAAACAATGACTGAGTTAGTGAGTGAAAATTCCAATCCATATCTATAAATTACAAAACCATTATGCACGAATTAGTGACTACAGTGCGAACGTGCACACATCTGATGAGATCACAATCGTTTTACACGTTCAATTGATTCTTGGCCTGCTCCCGTGGCAGTGCGTTGGTCAGATTTGCAATGACGTAAGAAGCGCCTGCCCAGAGTGCCAGGTTCTTGTCCAGGTCATCAGAATTCATCATGCTCATTGTATCAGCCGCCGTGTGATGGTACCAAAAGTAGTGGTCATTGTCATTGTGATTTTCCAGGCCGGGCACACCGAGATCGATGAGGAAGCTGATATCAGAACTCACGCTTTCTTGTCTTGTGTAACTCGTTGCATTAATCCCCGAAAATAGCTTCAAAATTTCGTGCACGATACAACCGGCTTCCTCACTTCCAGCAAACAGGAGACCAAGTGGAGTAAATGTGCCGTAGTCAGACTCGAAGGCGGCTACAATCTTCGGCATTTCACTTGCATGATGACGAACATAACTCTGGACTCCGTGCAGGCCAGTTTCTTCAGCAGTCCACATAATCGCGCGAAGAGTGCGCTTAGGAATGAGGTTCATCGACTTGAGCATTGCAAGCGCCTCCCAACTGATGGCAATACCACCTGCAACCCCATTACGAATTATTTAAAGTATACCAGAGTTAATAGAATCAATATCCAAAGCCAAAATACCTCCATCGTCCATGGCCCCTTGACAAACGTCCCAACTGTCAATGTGTCCACTTAGAATAACGAACTCATCCGGCTTTAATGTGCCCTGCAGTTCTCCAATTGCATTCCGCGAGGTCGTCATAGGTAAATTGTAGTCGAGCATGACCAATTTGATTCGGATTGTCTCACCTGCAAAGTGCAAATTAGTTTAATATATTGGTTCGTTTGTCCATGTTTATGTGTTCGCTGTGGTCAAAATTAATTACCCATTTGCTGAAGCCGGTGCAGAAGCTCGGCATCCTCGATCGTAATACAAGCGGCCGGTACATGAGGAACACCGTCGTCGTAGATTTGTCCTCCAGTGTGAGGAGTGTCGAGGGAAACTGGAGCAACGGATCTCACGAGAGCCGCTACTCCGCCGACCTTCGCTGCTTCCGCCGCGCCCCTTCCTCGGAACTGCACTGAGGCTGAGTAGTTGGTGAAGGGTTGGTTGAAAACGATAATCTTGCCTATAGCCTGATCTGCTTTAGATGTAAGTTCTTCGAACGTTGACACAACCAGCACGTCGGCTGTGATTCCATCAAGCGACGTTCCAACGGAGGAGCCCAAGCCGAGGATGGGCAGCTTCTTGTGTCTCGGAAGAATCAATTCGGCACTTTCTTCACCTCTGTGAAATCATTCAATAATTATGTACTTCGGTAAGCCTGAATACGAAACGGGCGAGCACTTTTATGACTTACCTGACCCAATGTGGCACGACGGCTTCTTCTGCATGCACTTCCATCCCATCATTCTTCATCAAATCCAACACGTAATCAATTGAATCCTCGAGCGCTGTGCTTCCTGCCATTCGAGACCCGAATTTGTCTACAAACGTTGCCAAATTCCTGTACGTACGTCCTTTCCATGACCGCTCAGTTGCTTCCGCGATGATGTCGTTTACCGTCGTCTGATACGACGCGATTTCGTCAATGACAGATTGCGACAGCGAACACGTCGAGACATCGTGGCGAGACTCTTCCGAGGCGACGCCTTTCACAAAAGCGCGGTATGACGGCAACGTCTCGTTCAAGGCGGTTGAAGCCGGCGAGAAAATACCGTCTTGGTGAAAGTTAACCTCCTGTGAGCTTTCGACCGAAAGCAGGGCAACGAAAACGAGGCTTGAACCCAAAGTATGCAGCAGCATTGTGCTAAGCTCTAAAATCGTTCACTAATCACTTCAACAGCTGACTATGAAGACTGACTTGATTCTACGCTGCTGCACCTGGATTATACTAAGTTTTGTCTGATGCAAGCCGTCTAGGAATATTGCTCAGATTGCTCGGCCACTAGTACAATCAAATTGCTGATAAGAAAATACAATAGCTGTTGGCTGGCACGGCGCTAAGTGCGACTGTCGATAAACAAATATCAATGGAGAATTGAAAGATTGAAGGGCAATGCACATGCGCGTCAGTCGTCATCACGCGTGCTCTATCCGGAATCACTTGAATTTCTGTACATTTTAAACATTTTCCTGTAAATTTTCATTACTATGGGCGCCATCGGACTCCATGTATCCTTGCGTGGGGTCAATATCACGCTGAAAGGGGACCTTGACAAGGAGCATGCATGCACCGTGAGAGTAGGTACCGCCAATCATCGCGAGTTGCAAGTTAGAAGTGCAATTCTGGGAAATGGGTTACGTGCTCCCACTCTTGACAATGTGAACTCATAAATCACAAACACGCACTACTCAAGGAAAAATGAAATTCATCGGAAAATTAATTAATCCAAGTATTTCCTTTGAATTCTGGACACGGCCAGTTTCAAACACCGAAATCCCCATCCGAAGTGTCTCAAGTAGCACTTGAACGCCGCAAAAGCTTGGATTAGCCTGACCGACCAGCCAAGCAGAAGCCACTCAATGTCAAGGACGCTCCTGATAATGGCTTAACTCGCTGCTGCAACCCCTGCTTTCCCTCGCAACGTGTACTTCGCCTTAGCCCCTCCGTTTCCCCAGTCACACCCCCTTCACCAGGCTCCGTCCCATGGACCTCCGTCGCGTACTCTGACTCCAGCACTCCATCCACGCCAGTGACACCTGACGGCGACTGCGCGCGTGCGAGAACAGCGACGGTATTCAAATTCAGCCACGGACCGACATCGAGCAGACATCCTTGCGTGGTGTGACTCCATGGTAACGGGTTAGGGTAGGTTAACATTGGGAGGCTGGACAACTTCTCCAGCTGTTGGACGAATGGGTTAGCTTTCTGTGCCCTCGTGCATCATTTCTTCTCGGAGTCATTCGATTATGCAAGGCTGGATCCTGGTGGCAAGGGGTATTATTTGGGGTTGACTTTTCGCACGGCTGAGTAAGTAACAAAAGGGCTTAATTAGAAATGGTGTACTCATTTTCTACTGGTTTGTAGACAAAAAGCTCGCATAACATCTTTACTGGACGTGTATGACATGTTGGAGATGGGTGAGCATCCAGACTCGAAATGTGTCTACACGTACCTTCAGAGTATGTACAGAAGGCTTAGAAAGTTCGACGGCACCGCAACGCAGTTAAGTAATCAACTAATTTATTAATATATCTAAAGAAAATAGGTTATAAAATCAAGGCGGCGAAACCACACAAGTTTAAAGCCAATTACATTTATAAAATGTGTGGTTTATCCTTTTTTTCAACCTACCACTAATTAGTTACAAATAAAATACAATCATATATACACGCTATCAGTAATTTGCGATAAGACTGAAGACAGTTGTATTATTGGAAGACAATTGACGAGAGTCTAACCGTGATCTTGATAGGAAGGCATGGAATATTTTTAAAATTCTCTGCTTCCTTCGCATGTCTGCTCACTCAATCGAAGGAATTCAATTATCGCGTAGGCATTAAAAACTAGGAATTCGTGTACACAAATTAATCTGCCGAAATGGAGTTTCGCCACGCGCTCTTCACAATTCTCTTCGCCGTACTCGTTTGGCTTGCCTGTACAACACAAAACGTGGCTGCTTGCGGGGCAATGGGAGACGCATGTCAATCTGGAGACGATTGCTGTACCTGGAGAGGTTCTGCATGTGTCGCGCAACAATGCACAACAATCGTGGACTGGTAAAGACTGTGTGCGCCCACGAGTACAGAATTGAGTTCGGCGCCAGTTAATTTGATTTGTTTAAAATTATGTACGGAATTTCAATTTCTTTCTTTAATTGGCAATAAAATACGAGCTTAAATTAGAGGTTAAAGAAATTACAGCAGGAAAAAGTACGTAAGCGCCGGCACAGGTGAAACTCTCGGGTCTTCCCAAAGCGCCACTTGGTGCTATGAGAAAAGTGTGTCAAAATACCAACGAAATCCACGTTTAGCCTCTTCCTCAAGAATCCGCGACGCCATAACACCGAACGGGCCTCGATCACATAACCCAGGCAACCAAACCGTAGGTCATCAAACCAGACCACTTTATCCACTTTAGTAACCTGAATCCTTCGCGTTTCAGGGTCGTCGTGATTGAGCACTCGACCAAATACTGTACTATTATAACTAACGTTGATAAATTCATGCAGAAACTTCCCATTCGCTTGGAACACGTGTCCGAAGAGTCGTTGGCTTAACGTGAACTGACCATCCAATTTAAAGCTCAGATGTGAGTTCTCCAGGGGCCTGCTTTTCTCCTTCGTATTGAGTTTGACGCGAACGGGAGAGAAATTTGAGAGACCTGTAATGTTAATGTGCAGAACGAATTCTGGACGCCACTCACGCGCGCGCGTGGTGTTCAGTGCTTTGTCCGGAGCATTGTACCCTTTTCGGGTCGTGTTTTGCTGCGGCGGTGGGCTGGGTGAAAGCGGTTCGTAGAACAGGGGGTTGATAGGGGGCAGCCCGATGGCTGGAGCACCGTGAGTAAAGAAGGGTTATGAATCCTCGACGGCTGGTTGAATGCATTGGTTCAGGCCTTCATCGGGCACGTCATTCGGGCAGTCTAGGAAACGATCGAATTCTTCAGGGACGGCGGGCTGGGCACTGGGCAACAACAACAAAGCAATGTATGGAATTCAATTGAAATGTTGAACTCACTGCGTTGAAGTGTACGTGTACGTACTTAATACTGCGAATGGAGCAATATTTTGAATTATTCATGGGCGCTGCATTCGGGTAAGTACAAGTGCCTGTAGAGTATTTCACATTTTCGTCGGAATTTATTCACTTGAACAAATGTTAAATTATTTAGAATTTAATGACGATGGTCAAAGAAAGTTGCCAGAAGAGTACTCGAATAAGCTGAACCCAAATGAAGAACCATGCGCTTTTGCTAAGCAATGGGACGCCAAACAAGCAGCAAGTCTCAGTAGCCATCAAAATGCATGGCGTGGTTCGCCAAACATTTTTATTACAAATGTCGATCGCCGTCACTGCTTCACAATGGGCAGATCCGGTTCCAGCCGACCACCCGGCTCCCGTACCCCATAATTTCCAGGGGCAGCTCCTTGTAGCCATCCTTGAAGAATTCTGGTCACGTCCGACTCCTGAATTCGGTACGAGATCCGCACTTACCGTCAATGGAACCGAATTCTATGCCCTCGGCCCAGGACAGGCGCCATTCTGGGATTTCGCAGACATGCTTAACTTTACACTCCGGGTCATAGTCAGTTCGCGTACGGTCCCACAGCAAATCAAGGAAGGGAGGAACAACAGCGCCGAAGGTGAAGGTGGTCTTCTCGTTTCAGGCCTTGCAAACATTACGCATGGCTACAGTATTTACCCGTACATCGCTGGACTACGCGATTTACAGTATCTGCACGTCGTTCGAACACAATGGCATTACGTTTTCTTTCGGCAACCTTCTGTTCTTCGATATCGATCCATTTACTTGGATCCTTTCTCGTCAACGCTTTGGGTGGTCCTCCTTGTTACCTGGGCTACACTTGTGCTCATCGTGTGTGGGCTCAGCACGTTGCTAGGGCAGCAGCCAGAAGGCGATACCATGGAAACGGGTATATCTGGGCCCCTTTCAGACGCAGCGATATGGATGATTTCTATGGCAACAGGGAGAAGCAGTCATCATGGCAGCAGCAGTACCATGGCAACGCGGGTGGTCGAATTCACAGCCAGTGTCCTTGGTTTCGTTGTCATGGTGTTTTATACGGCTCTTTTAATCTCTACCTTGGCCTTGCAGATTAATCCGATAACAGACTTTGCCGATCTGCTTGATTTCGGTTACCAAGCGGTGGGATTCCCTGGCTATCCAGACCCACGTGATTTCACGACGGATTCGGCTGTTGGTGAACGGATGTTCAACCAAACACGTACGAACTGGCTAAGCTATGCTGATACGCCGGCTAAAGTATTCGACAACAATAGGCATTTCGCGGGCTTTGAAGTCATGCATGGTTTCTGGATGAATGCCCGCCCTCAGAATTATACGTCACAAGAAATATGTTCACTGTCCAATTTCCGTTCAATGTTCCCAGCCAAGCAAGCTATGATCGTACGTAAAGGTTCGGTCTTGAAAGAAGTTTTCAATCGAAAGATTCTGCGGATCATTGAAAGTGGCATTAATCGACGCCACGATGCACATTTCGTAATGACAACGGTGGATCAGTGTCCTGAACCTGAACGCTACTCAAATGATTCGATTAATATCGTGGATACTGCAGAGGCATTCTATGTGTTCGGCTTTGGATTGGTTATCGGGTTCGTGGTCTTGGTAATAGAGAAATTGTGCAAATTTTATTACAAATGAACTCGACCGGTTTGGGCCGCCTTCTTAATTCTATTTGCTCTGTGTTAAGTAAATGAAGTAATCTGGAATTGCACAGTTTTGAAAAGAATTCATACCTTGAGCCTAAGATCAATAAAAGTAAAGAGAATTATTAAATCCAATAAAGTGGAACGTGTACGTGTTGAAAGCTTGTAGTAAATACTTAATCTTCGTGAGTGGAAGCCGAGAATATTTTAACCAAAATAGATTTCCTCACTTGTGGGCACTTTTTAATGCTTAACTTATTTGCAAATTTTGAAAAACTGTCTTGCCTTACGAAATCCGTAATTCAACCTTTGGTAGGGAGTTTCCAGATCATTTCTCACTTGAAAATAGGAAAATGTCAAGTCATATCCGACGAAAACGGGAGAATGTTGAATGATTACAAAACGAGATTAATTGGAAATTGCGCACGTTTAGGATCTAGCGTGCATGTCGGCATACTTCTTGCAAGTTGGGACCAGAAAAACAAGACTCTGAAATGCGAAACTGGGAACTGGACCCGTACTTTGCAAGTAGTCAGAGTCTACACACTATAAGTTCATACTGGTCGTTTACAGCAGTTTGACGTATTTGTTTCATTTTCCAACAGCAGCGACATGACGAACTTCAACCAGTCTACATCTTGCCTCTAATTCGATACCTTGTGCTATGGATACTCACAACTGGGCTAGTTTCAGTAAGTCATGGAGTTATACTTCTATTTAATGAATTCCAAATGATGGCAACAAGTGAGACGACAGTCAACGGAGATCGTGAGCGATGGATTCGATGCATTCATCTATTGGTCACAATAACTGTCATGGTTTGTATCGTCTTCTCGTCTGGCATCGAATTTTACTGGACTAGCAGATATTCATCATATCAGACGTGGGCTCTGGTTTCGGCTCTATTCGTGACTTCTAATTCAAGGAATGATTAAGTTTGGTTCTCTTGCAACCAACCTGTTTCTTTACTTCGAAATCGTGAAGGAAGGCTTCATGCCAATTACGGACCAATTCAACGACTCTAGTACCGATTTCATAGCAACGCTGTTAAAATATCGATCTATGGAGATTCTCAGCGAAGAACAGTTGTAAAGTTCATATTTGTCTCATTAGCTTCGAATCTCATGTCAAACTTATGGCAAGCTCCGCAAAACTGATTCGTGGGTTCATGCATTACGCATCTGTCAAGCAAAGTGAAAGTGGCGTTGACGACAATGAGAGGAGATATCAGCGAATGTGTGTCAGATCATTGAGCCCGATACGAATCAATATGGGTGGTCTTCATTATATGGAACATGCAGCGAAGTTGACGCTCATGAATTTCCCGGCAACCGGAACTGGAAACCTTTTCATTGCATTCGAATGAAAGTTATGTGAATGTAATATAAAGTAAAAGAAACTGGGTATTCATATTAAATATGCAGCAGTTGTCTTCAATATTTACAATCTTGCACAATTTCAAATTGGATATGGCAATAAATTGAATCTACCCAAATAAAAATTATAAACTCCAAAACTATTTCTTACCAAAGAAAAGATTAAAAAATAATTGTATTTTATATTAATTACCCAAATAAAGGTATTAATAAAGGATTATTAATATAAAGGACCTTACCGGTTAATGCCCTGTTTCTTGCTAATCGCTCGCGATTGACGAGTCATAAATTAATCGAAAGCTTACACCCCAGGGGCTTTAACGAAAATTTTTTGCCATCATAATTCGACTGCCCTGGCTCACAGTGGCTTGTCGAAGTTCGACCATTTGTACCCCTTCGATCTCAAATATCTTGGAAACGACGCAGAATGGCCAAAAATGGCCCATGCGAAAAGTTAATAGTTTTTTTTACGATAAATTCGAAAAAATAACAAATCGCATTTTTTTTATTGCTAGAGGCACAAGGTAACTATAATGTAATATGTATTTACAAGTTCAAACGTCCAAAGCTGTCAGTCAACTCTCCTTACTGAGTGCTCCGAACTTGGTAAAATGTCACAGATTTTGGTACAATACCATTCCGACAGTGACAGTGCCAAATACAGAGGTACCAATTAAACGAAGACAGAATACAGAATCGAATGATGTTCACTTGTTTACAATTAAATATTAAGTTTGAGGGTTTTTTTGGCTGAAGCCCGCAGAGATGAATAAAGCGGTAGGAGTAATAATATGTTTAAAAAACCATGGCTTTCTGCGTTTGAAGCCCGTTATGCATAGAATTCAAGAAAAATACTTAAACAGTTAATTTTCAGTTTGAACGAGATGCAATGCGACAGTTCTCGTGCTCCCGTTTATCTGGACATATAAGTAGATCGAGTACATTGTGCAGCGTGACCTCACTAAAGACGCCGACAAATGTATGGCGTTTGATTGGTACAAAGGATCCTGCGAGTATGATTGGTCGTAGAGCCCTCACTGCCTTCCGCTCTACGGCAGTTAGTTTCTGAGCGTGCACGTGCGTTGAGGCTGAATGCAGACCTAAATGAGATCTAGCCGGAACTGATTTCCAGAGAATTATGCCTTTTCTAGGAACAATGTTGACATGCTGTAACTCAACTCGAGTTCCCAAGGAGTGTACGTGAAATTATCGAGAACTGGATGATCGAAGTAAATCAAGATTAGGTTTGGCGATAGCTTAATAACTTTTGAGTAATAACTAACACAATGGAGAAACAAGCGTAAATACATGGCACAATCTTTGTGCACTGTATATTGTATACGCTATCCTTCTTTGAAAAGCAACAAATCTGAATAAAGAAAATAAAGATATGTTATGTCCTCGCTGTAAACAGGTTTGCATCCCAGTACCTATTCCTTTGTTATGAAAAGCTATGATCCTACAATATGCAGAACAGAAACTCAAAGTTTACATCTCCAGACGTGTGGGTGTTCACGTAATTCATAATTGTGATTGTCTTTCGCCTTTCACAAAACGAAGAACCAAAGACTGACTCAGCAATGCGAATGGCCTCATTCAAAAAGTTCAAAATTGGCAAGCACACTGAAAACTGCGGCCGTCTTCCACCCACCACCTTTTCCTTATAACTTTATAATACTTTATAACTACGTAATTAGTACTGAAGTATAAGTGAAGTATGTCATTTTTGTTTCATTTTCGCTCAGTCCACTCGCTCATTTCTTGCGGTGTGTTCGACAAAAATGTCTTTCCATTGGATAATCGGGATCTCCATCGTTATTTGCATCGGGGCAGTTTCAGGTCAAAGAAACCGTATTTCAGAAGGCGGAAGTAAATCACACGTAAGAAAATGTTAAGTTGTTCTGGCTAAGTGAGGTTCGGTTGTTGATTTCAGGTCAACTTCCGGCTGTTCTATCAGATGATGATGATCCTTTGCTCCTTAAAGTCATTCTGGAACTGACCGACACAATCAAAACCATGACAACAGGGCTCTCGAAACAGGTAAGAAGTTGACTGTAGAGCGTAAAGTAATTTTAAGCTTTATTATTTTATCTGCTATAATTTCAGCGATCCGAGACTCGAGCCCTTACTGATGCGTTGCTAAACTGTGAGGCTTGCCAGGCGCCCAGACCCAAGGCAACTCCTCCACCACGGCCACCAGGTTTCTGTGACGCGACTCCGCCTCCTTGCTATCCTGGAGTACATTGTCAAGAAGATGAAGACTTGGGTTTCCGATGCGGGGCATGCCCGTCCGGTTACGTTGGAGATGGCAGATCATGTCGAGCAGCGACAAGAACTTGTGCAGATAGACCATGTTACGTATCAGTGCAGTGCTACGATGCCCCAACCGGTTTTCGCTGTGGACCATGTCCAAGTGGGTACGATGGTGATGGTCAAACTTGTACCCGACGTGCGGCATGTCAGACAAAAGCATGCTATGGCAACGATGGGCAATACATTGGCGATTCAAGCATTCGCTCCACTGCTGGGTCCAGAAGAAGAACTTTCGAAATATAAATAGACAATACAGCTGAGCAAGCTAAATCTCAATTAACCTCGCAAAACTAGTAAATGAAGAGAGGTCAATGTGACGATCAGCATGCATTTTTTTATTTATTTCATTTCATTTCGACCATTAGCAACCGAATTTTGTGGATACAAAGGTAAATTAGAAGATGTTCAGTGGAATGACGAGACGAAGCTCATGTTGATAGTCAAAATTCTCGTCAAAATTCACGAATGGTATGACCATGCGATATAAAAGTCGTGGTTAGACCTTGAAAATCCCAATCCTGTTGTGACTCGGTGCTGCTGGTCCAAGGCATTGAACAGTGCGGTTTGCACCACTGACGGCGGTGCCCTTTCAAGAACACGAAAATTTCCGAGAACTCCGATGAGAATTTTGACGGGAGGTTCAAGCCAAGAATTTGAGGCTCAAAAATCGGGCACTTGAAAATGGAATGCGTGAAAATACTTCGTTGAAGGTCGCAGCCACATATTGCATTACACACTTACGAGTGTATTTTAACTGGAAAGTCATAATCATACCGAGCAGTGACTTTCGATTGCATAAATGGAGTCAGCTTGAGTAGACTCGGGCCTCGGAATTTGAACCATTTGAACTCGCACTCAATCAGGGTACTGAAAGCCTCAACTCATGCAAAAATGGTAACAAACTCACAAATTCACAAGAAATACGTATCCTTCCTTCCAGTTGACAAACTCAACACAAACGACAAAACATTGCCGGATGTCAGAAACATGAATTATGCATTTTTGATCTTAATCAACAAGACAAACTCTTTTTAAGTCCCACTACTTGAATTTCAACTTTTAGTTAGTCGCAGTCACTAGTCAGCATCATTTATCTTGTCTCGCTTCTTCTGAAATGCCTACCTTTGCAGTGTGCTCTGCCTTCAGGCTATCAACAACTTCTAAGCACTGCACCGCCAGCTTGGATTCACATTCACTGCCATATCACATGCATAGTTCGGACGCGGATGTGAGGCCGTTCACTGGTTCCTGGTTGTCTGCTCGTCTTGGTCGCTATTACGCTCGTCAAAAAAGGCAACCACAGAATTTTATCCGCAAAATGTCCAAGTACAAATTAATGTACTTTGATATGCGCGGCGTTGGTGAATCAATTCGACTCATTTTCGCTGCTGCTGGAGTTCCGTACGAGAACGAACGACTTCCCTACGAAGAATTTGTAGAAGCGAAGGCGAAAAGACGCAAGTTCATTAAGCTCAGTTCTTGTAAGATTAATTCTGGAGGTTGAAACTTGAACATGAGTCTTCCCATTGCAGGCATGGGATTTGGGCAGATTCCAATACTTGAAATCGACGGAGAGCGTCAGATGACTCAATCACTTGCAATTGGTCGATATTTGGGAAAGAAATTCGGACTGTTCCCAAGCGATGGATTTCTGGCCGCTAAATGTGATGAGGTGGTCGAGTTCCTGACCGAAGTCAGGCTTGGTGAGCCGTCCATATCGCACTGCAGCACCAACCAGTCAGTAAATACCGACCATTTCTAATGGATTTGCAGAATTCAAGCAAGTATACTTGGAAGAAGACATCAAAAAGAAGGGACCGATGAGCCAAGAATTCAAGAGCACCATCGCGCCGAAGTATTACGCAATCCTCAGCGAATTAATTGACGAGACAAAAGAAGGCCCGTTCATTTGCGGAGCGCAGCTGGTTTGGGCGGACTGTTTTGTTGCCAACTGGGTTGAGATTTTTGAGGAACAAGAGCTGGGCGAAGCGTTCACAACCAAGTATCCAGTATTGAAGGGCTTAAAGGACTCGGTGTACGCTGTGCCAGGAATCAAACGCCACATCGAAGAGAGGCCTAAGACTTTAATCTGATCAGCCTCTTTGCACGAAAGTAATTAAACCAACTTTATATTCTCAAGGACCTTTGGTCTTTCCTACTAATCATATCCCTGTCATGTAATCCTAGTGTTATCTATGTAGAGCACGTTGAACAAGAATTATCGCGTAATCGTTGCAGGCCGAAAAGTCAGAGTCGGTCCAAAGTTCAAAGTTTTGCAATTACTTCATTCACTGAGACCACGTCCAGTAATTCTGTACCACGACTTAATTAGACTAGATTACATGCATGGCTACAATTAAGGCCAGACTCCAAGCAGCGTCCTTGCATCGCCGACAGTTCATTATGGCCATCAGTGCTGAAAATAAGTTCCATTAAATGACGATGAATTATGCATATGGCATATATGGCTTTGCTCTTTCGTCCTTGGCCATGAACCACTTTTTTCTACACATGCTACAAACTGTACAAACATTAATAATAGTCCCACGGCTGTAATATACCACAGAGACAGACTATCTCATGTTGCTAGTCTTAATTTGGCACTTGCTTCGCCAGACCAGTCGAGTGTCAGCTGTTGCAGCAAACTCACGTACTCGCGAATTCTTCCGAACTAATTGAATCAAATTCTGCCACCTGAAAATGTCGCAATACAAACTTACATACTTCAACTTTAAAGCTGTTGGTGAACCACTGCGGCTGCTTTTTGTTGCTGCTGGCGTGCCTTTCGAAGACGAAAGAATTCCCAGGGACCAATGGAACGAGGTCAAGAAGACGAGGAGTAAGTTGGTTGAGTTTGCAATTTGAATTTTAGACATGATGGCGAATGATTCGTTCTAATTTCAGAATTTGGATTTGGTCAACTGCCGATTTTGTCCGTCGATGGACGCCTAATGACTCAATCATCATCAATCGGGCGTTATTTGGGAAGCAAATTCGGCCTCGTCCCAAATGATGAGCTTCTGGTCGCGAAATGTGACGAAGTTGTGGACTTTTTGACGGAGTGCAGGCTCGGTGAGTGAATTTTAATTTATTTTGCCACACATCTACGTTTTCGAGAAGTATGCAATTTCTAGAATCCGTGGTGTCAACTTTCAGAATTCCGTAAAATCATTCTTGCGCCCGAAGAATCAAAGGAGGCAGTGAAGGACGAGTTCAGGACGGTGGCAGCACCCAAGTATTACGCCATACTGAACGAGCTGATCAATGAGACAAAGGGACCATTCATCTGCGGCGAGAAACTCTCCTGGGCTGATCTCTTCGTCGCGAACTGGATTGAGATATGGGAAGACTGGCTGGTGGGGAAGGAGTTTACTGAAAAGTATCCGGCATTGAAGCAGTTGCGGGATGCGGTGTTTGCTGTGCCCAACATTAAGAAATATCTCGAAACTAGGCCAAAGACAATGATTTAACATGGACACAGTTTTTGTGAGGAAATAAAAGGAATTTTGCAGGCGATTGTTCATGTACCCCAGGAATGCCGCTGGCGTGCTCACTTCCGACTACTATTCCTTCTTGTTCTGATGCGCGCTGCTGAAATTGCAAAGCACTTAATGCTGACATTTTGGTAATTCTCAAGTGTTTATGGAAAGAAAACTTTCCATTCGTAATGCAATAATATTTCACCCTTGCAAAGGCATTTCTGTGGAAAATTGTGAATGAAGCTTTCGGTGAACTGTCGTCGCTCGTCGTCGTCGGAGTGGCACTTGGACTTGAATGTTAAGTACATACTGTTCAAGTTCAAGGTCCGGTTTCCGGCCATGCATGGACAAACAAGTGTCAAGCACATTCCCACACATCTACAGCGCAGCGTCTTGCCTTAATATTATGATAATCAATGCAGAATAGCAGAATTCATAATAAAATTCTTTGGAAATCGCATAAAAATAGTGGAGAAAGAAACGGAAATTTAGCGCAACCACTTCTGTTTTCCTTCTTCAAACGAACACTAACGCAATTATGTAAATGCAAAAATTATACGCCAGATCACGTACGCCTATCGCGCATGTACTTCAATAATGTCCTGAAGCGAGTGGTTGGTGAGCGGCCTTGGAACTTTGGAACTTGGTACTGGAAGCTTGAACGTTGAACCGAACCGAACCTGCACGGCGAAAACTCGAAAAAATTCGCAACAAACAGACACGACACAAAAATTATTAGCGAAACTAAAGACGCGTCATATTTATGAAACTAGTGGGTTCAAAGAAAGTAAGTTAATTAAAACTGAACTTATCTTACATTCTAAAACAATAAAATAATAGTAAAACCTGTAAAGCAACTCAATAAGATTCCTCTATATAGCCGCGAGATCAAATGTTTCTTGCATAGTACTTAAACTAGAAGATAATAATAAATGACGAACTTATTTCATTATTATAACTAGAAGCATGAATCCTTGTCCACTCACGCAATGACGCAATGCATGAATGCATGAAATCAGAGCAAGCAATTGGAAAGGAGTACTGGTGCTAAAAAATCCAACGTTTTACAAGGACGGCTTGATGGTCTGAATTATTTTAATTTAGTTTTAACATATTCAAAGAAGTTAACTGTAGCTAAAAATGCTGAAGTCGCAAAAAAGGCATTCATTGGTCACCTTCAGGCTTCTTCTCATTCTTTTTACTTTGTCGACTTCTTTTGGAAAAAAGTTCACCGGTGTATTGAACTGGTTCAACATCGACAAATTCCTCTTCTTCGGCTTCGGAATCATCATCTCGACCAGCCGTAGTTCCTGGAAAAAGGATATCTCCCTGTCTGTCTGCAGTTCGTGGCAGTTTTTCTAAAGCTTTGAAGTGTGCCTCAGCAACATCGATACTTCCTAGGTTGAGGTATCTGGCTTTTGAATGTGGCGTTATGTTCTTGCTTGTTGACGGCCTTGGCCCTGGTTCTTCAGGCATTGTGTCCATCGTGTTGAATTTAAAGTCAAGGCACTTATCGCTTACCAGTTTTGTCAGCGCACAGAAATTTCTTGCTATTTCTTGCCTGGTTGGCAATTTATCCTTTCCAGGAATAAGTTGTTCAAATGTGAACCAACCGCCTTCTAGTAACTCTTGGTGCTGTGAAAGTTGTGATTGCGTCTGGGACCCGTACCCTGATTCTTGAGATTCGGTTTCCTTCTCCTCCGAGTCAACAGAATTTGCAATATTTAACATATCTTTTTGGTATTGCTCGAAGTCAAACCTTATCTGCCCTCCTTTCAAGATATTTTGCATTTTATCTTGAAAAAATGCTACATTTCTGAGTGAAGCGGCACTGCATTCATAAATCTGTCAGAAATACGGAATCATAATAAAAATATGCTAAGGAAGTAGATATATGAAATTATAAGGATGTAGTACTCACGGCTGACTTGATGTAACATTGTTGGAGCATCGGTTTAACTCTATCCACGAATAGTTGCATCCTTCGCTGCCGGCTCTCCTTCTTGTTATGTTCCTTGGTCCGCTCCATTATGGTGCGACCACTGTTGTTCCGACTACAGGTCGGTCTGAACAATTCTGAGGGCGGGAGTAAATCAATTCCGATGTTTTCGAAACAAAGGATGCCGTTAGCATTTATCTCTTCAAATGGCAACGATATGTGACCATTAGTCACTGATGTCATTGGAAGACTCCTGATGTGGACCAGCACGGCAGTAATGTCCTCTGGCTCTTCAATTTGGCCTCTGAAGAAACAATGGAGGAAGTCGAGCACGTCACATGGCTGAAATTGTTCCAAATTGTTCGTGTTCAAGCTCAGGGGCAAAAGAGAATGATCAGCATCGACTGTGGCGTCCTCAAGTGTTGCACCGTTTTCAAATAAGTGTCGTCGTTGTGCTAGGAGTTAAAGTAATTAAAGTTTAGGTGCCGCCAACTCTTTAAAATTTGTATCTACAAATTTACAACACGCACCAGCTTTCGAAATTGCTCGGTGCTTGAAGATATGGGTTGGAGTACCCTTTATCAATGAGAGTAGATCAAAGCGGGTGTGGAGTGGATCATTGCTAGCAGCCTGTCTGGTTCCAGCAGACGGACCCATTCGCTCAATTCTTAGAGGTGTTGATGTTACGACGTGATCTTCTTGAAACTCGACTTCCATGTTTTCATGATTGCTTACGGTTTCAGACTCATCACGGAGGGTTTCGTTCTCCTCAAGTGAAGACGCACGCATTAAGTCGACCAAGTCCTCGGTCGCTTCTGTTGTGCGATTTGTTGATTCGTTCATTGTTTCATCTGGCGTCTCTGGAAATCCGCTCGGTTCACTATTGAAATTGCCTGAAAAATCATGTGACTCATGGCCATAGCCGGTGCGGTCCGCTAATACTGATTCCAGTGTGTTATCCAAACGTTGACTTCCATCGTCTTCGCCTGACGCCCCTGCAGTCTCTTCGTTCTGGGCGGGCACCAAGATGTTATTCTGGCTTTCATTACCATCTTCGTTAATAACTTCGATAATTGATTCTGCATCGACTTCGCGTTCCTTGGCGATGGCTTGTTCGCTCGTTGAGGGATTCGCCGCGCTTGTAGAAGCCTCCTCAAGATACCCAGTCCGGATAAGAATTTTCTCTAAATTCTGTATTATGTCCGGGTTGCAGGCGATATACATCTGGACGTCGCGGACAGAAACAATCAAATTGCAAGCTTGAGTCAGGTAGATCTTAGCGGAAACACATAGACGAATCGCGTCTCGGCACAAGTTCGCCTCTGTATTGGGTCGCTGGAGTGGTAGGCAAAGGCTCTCAAAAAAATTGTCACATTCTTTGCTAAATGGATCTTTTTCCTTGAGCAGAAGTCTATCCAACTTTTCGTACAAACTTTCTTGCTGTGTTGATTTGTCGCCCTTTCCCTTATCCTCTTTCTGGTATGGATTGTGGTCTCTGAGATTGTTTATAAGTGCACGATTAATCCCGGCTGTCTGTGATGACGATGGCTGATGATGTCCATTTAATGACTGGTCAAGTACCGTCAGATCTTCGTTGTCAGACGGCGTATACTCGTTCTCAATATCTGCATTACGACTCTGGGCATCTCGAGCAGATGTGTCATGCATTAGTATTCCATTTTGTAACGGATTTTCTCTGTTAGTGCCAGCTGTTTTGAATTTCTTGGATTTTGAAACAGACGCTGGGCTTGGATCCCCGTTCGTTGAACCTCCGCCA
Source organism: Mesaphorura yosii (assembly GCA_009869945.1). Classification (NCBI taxonomy): domain Eukaryota; kingdom Metazoa; phylum Arthropoda; class Collembola; order Poduromorpha; family Tullbergiidae; genus Mesaphorura; species Mesaphorura yosii. The sequence continues at coordinate 146,097 of WIXG01000065.1, read as the reverse complement.
TTTTTCGATTCACCCATTCTCTTCATTTCGAATTCAGATGTGTGAAACCTGAGCAATTCCAAAGAGAATGCAAATCAAAATTAAGAAGGATTTACTGGATATAATAATTTATAGTACAAGGGAATTTTATGGCATGATTTTGCTGAGTAATGATACATGATTGCATAAACATAATTTTCTCAATAATGGCTTATTGGTACGCAGAATCACGACGAAAGGGTTTAATAAATTTTCGTTACTATTCTACGGTGTGTGATTCATATACTTGTCATAATATTTGAGCGAAATCGCTAATAGGATCGTGAATTGGGCGCTGACTTTGTCCATTGTCTGGTCTTGGACTTAAGGCAAGAATAATGATTCATATGAACAAAAGGGAGGGTACAAAAGCATTACCTTCCAGATTATATTGTTCTAAGTTGACGAGCCTAAAATTAGGCAGCGTGCAAGCTTGTATCCCAATCCCAGCTTGTTCCAAGGATCCCAAATGTCTCCAGCTTTGTCGCTGTTCCAAAAGTTGATTGATAGACGAATTATGAACACTGTGAAAATTCAAATTCCACTTTATCTTAGATTTGAGAGACTAGTGACAAAGAAGTGAAAAACCCAACTAACTACAACAAACGAACCTATGAGATTTGCGAGTCTGGCGTCTGGAGCTACTACCGATGCTATACGAAGTGAATGCAATTCTGAAAAGTCTGAATATCCAGGTTTCACATATGCGAACACATTCTGCTTGGCTGATTCGTCTTCAACTCTGAACTTAAAATGTGCCAACTACCAAAGCATCACATTATCGACGGTCGTTAAGTTTGGCGGAGAAGAGAGGTTTGCTGTTCGATGTGATGTTGAGTTGTCGCCGGTTTTTGCTTGTCATGCAGAGGAGTCGAGGCAGACCCTAAAAAGACTAGTCAGTCGCTGTCGTCAGTTAGGACACATAATTGCCAGCCATGTCCTTTGCTTCTGGAGCTGAGTAGCTTTTGTCGATATCAAATTAGTACAGCACCGACAGCACGAGGAGAGGTTGAAAAACACTAATAATTAACAATGACAGGGACGGCAATAAAATTCCTCGGCTTCTTTCTGTTTCTTAAACCTAATACTAATAACAATCTGCCGACATCAACAACCCAATCAATCAGCACAGCATCCTCCTGGCCTGATTATTTGACACTGGAACAAAATGCGTCCAATCAACCCAGTCCAAGCCTTAAAAGTACTGAAGAGAAAAATGAAGTCTAAATTCATAGCACAAATAAAGAATTTTTCCGTCTCTGTCGCTCAACCCTCGCTTTTTATGAGCGGCTGATCCAGAATTCCTTGACCCCGATGGCAAAAACAAAAAGATGAGCTGAGAGAGAGAGAGAGAGAGAGATCTTTGTTCAATTTGGTTATGAAGTCGGAAGTCGTGTACATTTGGATCTTGGTTTTTTGACCTCGGCACGTGAAAAGTACGACCTGGGCATTTTTCCTCGTCCAGCACCAACAGCAAGATTTCGCTTCCAGCCTCGGTGTCGACCTCGGTTCATCTGGTCCAGAATCCGTGTCAGGATCGGAGTCGAAATCAGCTGCAATTAGAATCGCACTCTTTGAAAAAAAAACTCTTAAACGGAGAAACAGGTAACCCATTAAACTTGAACTACGAACTGTGTAGAAGTAGCATGAATGATCACATGACGTAAAACTCCGAGTCATGTCTGTCTCGTCTCCTCGTCCTCAACATGTGGTGTGATGCAATAAAATATTACGTATTCGTGACCGTGACGTACATTTATTTCGATGTTCGAACTCACATGCTGACACGTTTCACTAAAATCTCGCATAATTCTGATGCAGCAAAACGGACAACCTGGTAATGCGAAGCCGTATGTACAAACAAGTAAAGAGTCTGCAAGTCTGCGCCAGAAAATTCTCAAGACGAGCGCAGTAATGCGAAAATGACTTATTTTTATGGGGCCAGACCCACGCGTTATCATCGTTGTTGCGTTGCTAAACTATTACTTGCTGTGCTGTAATATTTTTCGATGTGCTTTCTTATTCCCAACGCCCCAAACACGTCGTAAATTCGCAACTCGCATCTGCTTGCTTGTTGAGTTACTAGGGCGGAGTTATTTGGATTCATGGATGAGTTACTCATCTAGCACAAAGATGGAAAATTTCTTGTGCTTGATGTTGCTGAGCGACTTGCAGACCTTGAAAGCTGGGCGTATCCAGAAGTCAGAGTCTGGACTCTAGATTAGACCAGAAGTACTACCTTCAGCCGCTTACGTCATAAATTGTGCACGAAAGGGATACTTTAATACTCTTGCTGTCTCTTGAAAGTGAAACTTCCCTTCGTTCTTGTCTTCCTTAATTCTTCCATTTCCATCATTTAAGCCTTACTGCTAGCTTCAGACTGAAAGCCTGCCTATTTATGACATTAAAGCATGAATGTCCTGCCTGCTGCTTCAAGTTTAAGACGCTTAAGCTTAAGAGGTAGGTAAACCCAGGATTGTTTACATTTCAATCACTGACGGAAGAGGCTTAATAAATACAGCACAAGAGACAAGACATAATTCTCCATTGTGCTGTCCTATGCTTTGCTTCTTGCTTACAAAAGGACTGCTGTCCAAAGTCTAAGCACTGAAATAAGAATCACTTTCTCTTTACAAGACATTAATCCAGCTCATCGTTTCTTTTTAAGCCCCCGCAGCCCAGTCGCATTGCCGCTCGAAAAGCGAGCAGCAACGGAGAAAGCGTCATAAAGTAGCGCTTCCTCTTAAATGCCAGCCATAATTGCCAATTGAGACAATGTGTCCAAAAATAAGCAAGGTAAGGCACAAGAACCAGACCAGAAGAATTACAATAATCCTCTCTTGCATTCTACTGTGTAAATAAAAGGAAACTTTGAATGGGAAAACGAAATACGTAGAAAGGAAACTGTCCAGTCTAGCCATGCATGACAGGAGTTAAAACACTTTCGCTATTCACTTTCACCATTGGATGATCCGCTATCCATTCAATTCAATTCTACGATACGACCGTACTTTGTAATATTAAATTATTTGTTTCTCTGCACTGTGCTGGCTCATGTTTCTCAAATTGAAAATCGAAATATACAAAGTCTTTTATCATAATTTCGATCTCTCTCTGTGTTTGTACACGAATAACCAAGACAGAAGAAAGTACTGCTAGGAAAAAGATCGAATCTCTCAAGCGAAAAGAAAAACAATTTATATTTCAACCATCGAGTCTTCTCGCATGTGTGGAATCAACCAAGGCCCATACAATAATTTCTTTGTGCATGGATGCGTCGAAGTCGATGCGTGCATGCATGAATCTCATTTTATTCAGCATTCCTTCACAGGCATGAGTGCTGAGGACAAAACCAGTGCTCCTGGCCTTGAAGCCAAGTCGGGCCAAAGTCAAAGTCAAGCCGAATCCACTAAATTCACTTTCAATCACCTTCATCTTCAACTTAGCTTAAAATTGGTTTTGGTGTTTGGTGCTGTGTCGCTATGACTGGGAAGTCAAGCGATTCGATTCCCTTAAGTACTGTTTAAATTTTTTCTCAGCCAATCCACAAATTACCTTCCAATGTCCAATGTTGCTTTCTGTCCCATGAAATGAAAGAAAGGGGCTTTCATTTTCTCAGAAGCGATCGAAGTCTAATGTCTGAGTGAGTCTGAGTGAATGATCAAATGAGATGCCGAAGTTGCAAGCTTCATGCCTTGACTGGCCTCAATTCAATTTCAATTCAAAGGAAGAGATAAAGCTTATATTTCATAAAGGCGAAGGAGAGAAAAATAAAGCAGGCGATGTCGATGGCCAGACAGGTGTTTATTCTCTCACCAATCTCCAGTGGAATAATTTCACTGGAAATTCTTTGCAACAATTCACCTGTAAGATTTTGTCCGGAAACAATTTGCCGGAACATTTCTCTCAAGACAAATTGTTGCAAGTAAATTGTTCCCAGACACTTTTCTGACTTGTATTATTGTTAACCACATGAAAATCGTACAAGTAGCTTTGAAGGATTCGAATCCCGGAGCTGCCACACTCTAAACGAGAATCTAATCAGACAATTTAATGTATGCTAATTTAGGAGAAGACTTGAATTGATTGCTGCAGTCAGTGCTTGTTAGCGGCCAGCCAAGCAAGGTACAACAGGCACGTAAAGAAAGGAAGACGTGAGCTTTGTGCCAAGTACGGCTCCATTCGCGTACGCGGACGAAGAACAGAGAACAGATTTTGCAATGTTCCTGCCTTTGGTTTTACCAACCCCAGTCATGATGGACAAAATGCAATTATGTAAAGCATAACCATTGAAATTCGACCCACGTTCTTTCTCTTTGTAAATACTTGGCAGTACGCGGCGCATTAAATGTAGTAGTCTGCCTACCGCTACCGCTACAGCTACAAGCACATCATTAACTGCTGCACGGGCGAGTAAGAGTACAGTAACGACAACAGGCTAACAGGCATGACAGACACGTTGGCGCACTAGCAACTTGCCTTTAAGTAACACGAAGGCACCTTTTTATATTTTGTCCAATGAATAACATTAACTGCTTCGATGGTTTGCATTCCTTTCTCAGCTTTCTCCTTGCGAGTGCAGGCACCCAAAACGATAAAATATGGAAGCAGTACGAGAAAACGAGCGTGGCTGGTTAAACGTTGAACGGTGGCGTACAAAGTAGGGCCAAAGCTGAAGCTGATACGACTACGGTACCAAAATGGAGTTCGTGCGCAGCATTTTTCTTCTATAACTTAGGATCGTAATTTAAAGTGCGTCCTGTGCCAGTTTTTGCACTGCATTGGCATGGGCCCGTCCCTGAATCGAAAAGTCCTTAGTTTATGCCAAGCAGGCTAACGCTTACAACGTTAACCCTGTCAGATTGGATAACGCAAGTCTGAGGAGGCTTTAAGCCCGGACTAGAGACAAGAACCTATGCCTATGACTACTTGTGGAAAACTCGAAATACTCTGTATGAAGGTAAGATGAAACCCTACCAACCATGATTTATTGAGAGACACTATGAATTAAGTTCTTTCCAAGTTCAAAGTCTCGTTTGTCGTCCGTCCTCACGAACATTCAGGAAAGCATAAAGCAGCTATCGAACACCAACATGCATGCATGCCAATTTTGTCTGCCATGCTGTTTTGACTGGAAATTTCCTTCGGACAGAAAACTTTCAGGGTTTGTACGTCAGAAGTCAAAAATCAGCAGAATTAGAGCAATAGATTCTATTGTTCTTGAAACTCTTAATGATCTGAGGAGTGAGGAAGTGTAGGCAGGCGCCATTCCGCCAACGCATTTCGGAGAAAGTAAGAATCCTCGACGCAAGTACTCAAGCGCATTTCCTTGCTTGCGTTATGCGTGCCCTTTCAATCCTTATCATTCACGCGTAATTATACGCCTGAGGTCCCATAAACAAATAGCAGGTAAAATGAAATAGGCCATTAAAGCGAATGGGCATGTTTATGGGGAATAGTCAGCCGACTCTTAACTGACGCTAACATCTACGAACTGTTGCAGTATCAGTTGCGAAAAGACACGACTTTGGGCATTTTGGCATCTTATCACGCGCAACGCGCATTTTACGTTACGAGCGCGGGCGATGGGCGATGTAGGTCAATGGGACCAAGTACGCAATTTGCATTTTGAAATTGAAGCTAAACAACCCACGCAGAGGTACGAAAGTTAAGTTGGACGGAGCCAGGAGAAGAACTATCTGAAGTTGATCATGATCCGATTCTGATCATCTGTTCAATTTCTAATCAAAAATTCATAAATGCAAATGCAAGAAAAAGAACAATCAAGCTGTGGAAATATTTTTGTAGCATCAGTATTCATATCCAATCGCAGTGTAGTCGTTCTTGAAAATGTGCAGCAGAGCAAAGCAGATGTAGCCTCAGGTATGAATAATAATAGCAACAGCAACGGAAAACGTGGCATATAAAAAATCGAAAATGTGGAGCGTGCGACTTTCGCCATGTTTCGCATTTGATCAGCCAAGCAAATGTTCACTTTGGCCAGGCAAGTGAACGTCAATGGTAAAGGCAAAGGCGTAGGACGTAATTTTCTAGGCGCAAATCCCTCTTAACCGAAAATTGACTTGGCTTAGCTGTTGCTGTTTCAAGGTTGTTGCTGAATTTGCCATACAAAAGTCGAGGCTGAGGAAAATTTAATCCACCTCATCCCTCATACGCCAAAGCCCGCTAAATTCACTGTTCACTGCGTGCGCGTGCACTTGAGCCAATTGCCAATTGTGTTTTGTGTACGGAGTCTGCCAAGCCAAGCTCTTGACATGTTGTACAAATAACTTCCACAGCGAATGAAGAACATAGCGCAGGTTGAGCACACAATCCCAAATTGCATCAGCACGAAACACAAAGTTCAAAATGCAATCAAACAATTCTAAGCTTTCTTTCCCACTTCGTGCCCGTGCCTGCCACTTTTTCTGCTCGAGTAATTTCGATCCGACGCTGCTGGAGTGGAGAGTGCTCAGAAGGAATCGAGAAATTTTCCGCTTCTCGAGTTTATTATTGCCGTCTGTTGTGAGTTACACGTAAATTGAACTTGAAAGCTCTTCAAGTTCCTCTATTTTGTGTTTGCTTCCTAAATTGTTCGACTCGCTGTGCTTTTGCGATTTACCGTTCCAGGAATTTGAGAAATGTTTCGCGTAAGAAGGCACCCTGGAGTGGTTTAATAATCCGACGGGATGAACTTTTTAGCGAGTTCGAGTTATTCACCTGCAAAACTTTGCAAATAAGTCCAAGATGACCTTTTAAAGGACGGCACACTAGTCCAAGCCATTTGCCATTTCGTGCCAAGCATCTTTTCATTCTGAATAATTTATACAACTGTTCTCTTTCGAGTGGGAAGCAACAGCTTGGTCGGGATTTCATCCCACTCGTCAAAACGTGAGAACGCGATCGCGTGCCATACTTCAGAATATTTTGCCAAGTTTCGAAAGCAATGGGAGTCTTGATTTTCACATCTGGCACGACATGGACACAAGATCACAAACTCTGGCATACTCTGGCATTCAAGCACGCAGGGATATGCTTAAGAAAGGAGACTGGGCTTTTTTCTTTCAGTTCCATTCTCCGTCAATTTAATTTGTGCTGTTTAAACTCAGTACAGCGACAGCAGCAGCGGCAGAGATCCCAGTTGTTCATTCTCACACAAATCTTTCAGAATTTCAAATATTTCACTTTCCGTGGAACATTTCTACTGCTTGCTACGTACACCTGCCCAGACGGATTGTTATACTGCGTTGTTTTCCTGGTCTCTGATCAAAGTGGAGAAAATTGGCCCCAACGAGAAAGAGACGACATACACGTGGATCCAATGTGTGGACGTCACGTAAGCAGTTATGACGACCGTGAAATGAAGATTCATGAATCGCAGGTAGAATCTCACCAAGCTCCACTCAGCTCGTCAGAACACAATCCCACATAACTGAACTACGCCAACAGCATTAGAGAAACGTACGCTACGAATTGCAACGGCGTTCCTCAATTTATCCTCATTTCAGAAAGTACGAAAATCTGGAAATCTTGTTTGTTTACATTTTTTTGACTTTTATTGCCTCTACATGTAAATACTCGTTGACACGTTGCATAAAGACGTTGACGTCTAATTTGCTGAATAATAGAAATTATTCTGTCCCCACGAATGATTTACGTGTTTCGTAATACAGCATTCAAAATTCATGCTTGGTGCGTCATCATTGTCACTAATTAGCCAAGTGGAGGCGAAAAGAGAAAGAAAAGGATGAAAGCGAGACCAACTGGATTTCTTGTCTGGAGGTGAATCACCGAATTATGTAACGCTGACGCTGCGCACTGGATTTCGAGGTGATCCTGCCCCACTTCCGCCGCATTATTAAGTAAATATGGCCTTTTCGTCTCGTCTCCATGAATGAAGGAGAAGATGAAGGAGGCAGCATCGCAGAATAGCACAGAAAATGGAAACATGGTTCTCGCTGCTTCATTCATGGTTCGAGGCGCTCACGTCCACATCTAAATATTTACTCTGGAGTGGAAATTTGTGGAATTATGACTTAATTAAGTTTCCGAGTGAGTAATCAAGAGAGTTTAAAACGTAATTTCACAGACTATGACTCAAGGCTCACGGTCGAAGGCCGCCACTGTTGCGTTTTACGGCTCATGCCTGTTGCTGTTGCTAGTGCCGTTCCAGAGTCAGGAAAAAAGAAGTGTCAAAGAAAAAAGAAGTGAGGTTGGCAAGGACAGCGTAACGCGTACGCGATCCAAATTCATCATCCACTCCACGTGCCTGACCACTGCACCGTTTCAACGTGATGATTAAGCGAGACAACTTCTTGGAACCGCTGGAACGTCATTCCATTCGGGAGCTACAACTTTCACAAGTCTGCGCCTGGCTCGATTTCCTGTCCATTCAATTCGCTAAGTGTTTCATTAAGTCAATACCCATGCCGTTAATATCCATTCACCCGCCAAATGCCAGCTTGCCAACCCACACGCGTGCTGCACGCCCGAAGAATTAGAAGAATGAGCATGATTTGGTAATAAAAGAAAAGTTGGTGCGTTAAACTTCCACAGTTCAACTTTCAGCACCACCTTTTAATTATAATTGTACGAAATTCTTATAAAAACTTTTTTCTAGTAATTTCTTTTAAACAGAAGGTGCACACGTCGGATCGAGTAAGTGCCCATTAAGGAGCGATCCATCTTTCCATGCATGCATTCGGTGCACTGCATCTTGCGTCCTGCTTGGCAAGCAAGCAATTTTGACGTTGTTCTTCTCAAAATGTTGCGAAGGGCAAAGAATTTCGATGAGAAGAATTTTACACTCGACATCATTTCTAGCTCGTTTCGCGAAATTTATCGATCTCCAGCGCCTGGCAACTTTTAAACTATTATTTTCAACTGTTTTCGCCGTAATGTTGACAGCAGCGGTAAAAGTTAGTGTGTTCTCTGTCTTTGTCTTTGCTCGTGTGCCCTCGCCGTCTCGCCTTACGTGTAAAAGTAAAAACATATGGCTCTCGGAGTATAAATGGCGATCATTAACTTTGAAGCGAGAAGCGAGAGAGATGTGAGAAAAAGTTCTTGACGACGACGACCGAGAACAAAAGAAGCATTAAAAAGTATTTATCCTGTCAAGTTAAGCAACTGGCGACTGCTTCTTACGTCATTTGTAGTAACCAAAATACAAGAATAGAAATCTTATCATTCTCGGAGTCGGTGTCCAGTTCTGACCCACACAAACGTCAACGATCGGGCAACCTGCACACGTATCACTGTTTCAATTTCAAGGACCGGCTCGTTGACTATTGACTCTGACAGCTGTAATTAAATAAACTTCATTAGAGGGAATTGTTCCAGTGAAATCCTCACTCGCACGCGCCATGTGTTATGGCGCATTACGTGTTAACTCTTCTAATCAAAGAGAAAGACGCACACATTTATGGTGCACGCGATACGTACGCGAATTCAAGCTGGTCTTTTCTTTAAGCAGAAATAGATTAAGGCGACACGCGACAACGTCCGAAGTTAAGGACTTTCGAGAAGCAGAAGCGATCCGCTGCGAAATTGGTACAGTAGCAGCTGCCGCTGCTGCCCCGCTTTAATGTCCATTACGTGCAAGTACTTCGCAGTAGTCGTAATAATGATGAATAAATGTCGTAATTCTTGCTCGTAATTTGGCAGCGGAGCACCAGCGTGGCCTGCAATATGACTACAGAAAGAGCAGTCTAGTCGTAGTCAGCAGTCAGTCGGGCAGGCAGGCGGCATGCTGTTCATCATGAGTCAACACTCGTCGTACTCCGTGCTCGTGCACTCCAAAATCAAATTCGCCAAGAATTCTTTTGTCTTTGTCTTTTGTCTGTGAAAGCAAACTATTCCAACTGCCGCTGCTGGACGATTTATTATTGCTATTTTACCATCTCCATTCCAAACATTCTTACACGGCCGTCTTTGTACTTATGCTTTTACAAATACAAATTGTAAACTCAACTCGCATCGTTGTTCGTTTTTCGTTGTGTCTTGCCGTCCCGTGCCCGTGTTCGCAGTCTTTTTCGCATTTTGCTCTGGATCAGGATTTGTTTTGAAGAAGAGCAGAACAGGCCGAAGCAGTGGCGGTAAAGAGAAAGCACGTCATGCCATGGCACGCGGAATTCAAAGAGAGAAGGGGCTGCTTTTGCTTTATACTGGAACTGGCCTTGAAGAAAGCAGCCGCAGAAGGCAGAAGTGTTCTCCATTCGCGTAAGCGCTGCGTTGCGTGTGGACGAGCCACGAGAGTATTGAGTCTCGTCCTCGTCTATTCTCTCCTCCATTTGAGATTCATACTTAAACGACTCCTCTTCCACAGTCTCATTTCATTCTCGGGTCTACCTTTCTCGGAGCACAAGCCTAAACTTCTCGCGTCCTGAATTCAGTGTTCAGTCTCCAGCGGTCGGTCGTAGGTCTCAGTCTCAGGCTTGGAAATCAGGTCTCTTCTCGAGCACAGTTCGTTAGAAGTTCGTAAGAAAAGAGAGGTTTAACGGCATTTCGGGAAATTGCATTTTCTCCGTACTCCGTACTCGCTGGTCCGTGTTAGGCTAGAGTGGGAAGCTATCACTATCATAAAGTAAAAGTAAAATAGGAACGAGTCACAAGTGCAGTGGAGTCAGTAGTCAGTGGAGTGATTCTAAGAAGAGTGAAGAGCGCACATAAAAAGTCAAAAGTAGGTTCACTTTTGGTCGTAACGACCTAACGTTATTATTGTAATCTCGACCACAATCTTAACGTTATTGTTGTCTGCGCGTCGTGGCACGGCACTGTGTCGAAACTCGCAAGAACTCAAGAACGAGATCGTCGTGCCAGCCAGCACTCTGCACTCTCAGAAGAAGTCGACCCGAGTCAAGAGAGAAGGCATTCCACAGAATCCAACTTTAATTCAGTCAAACGCAACGTGGGTAACCAACCACATCCTGCTATTTGCTATACTGTCCGAGCCTTTCATCTTTACGTCAACAGCTCGCATTCTTCGCACCAGATTTCCAAATATCAAGTCAAAATCGAGCACATCGACAAGAGTTAGACAAGACACTCCTTCTTTTCCGCGGTCAGAGGTGGAATCGTACTTGTGGAATGCAAGCAACGCTTCAAACATTTCAGTGATACGAGCGCCTGTGACTTGTGACACAGTTTCATTCCAACCCAGTGAAACTGGCGAAAGCATCTGTCTTGTAATTATCTGATTAGCCAGAAGAAGTTGCAGCTGTATTGTTGCAATACGTGGATGCGTTAATTGAAAAGAAGCCAGACCCAAACTATAAAGCAAGCAGCTCTTAATGAAATTACTCGACATGGTCGCTGTCAAATCACTTTGGGGACTCTGGAAGAACTTGTCAACGAGCTTATCATTTGCGAGTATCAGTTCAACCCTGGGCTGCAAAAACAATCAAAATGACAGCGGTAAGTAGACACGGAGTGCGGGAGCAGTTGGAGCAACAAAAGCATAGCAAAGAGAGCGATTAAGAGTCTTTCTGTCCCAATTGTCCCATTCATTCGATCCTTCCGCTTGAAATCTCAGGAGGAGTTCAGCTGGAAATTAGACTGGAATTTAAAGAGACAGCTGGGCTCGGACGGAAGCTTTGAGACGCCAGTCTTATTCTCTTCTCAAAGCGATTTAAGGCAATGAATGGGAAAAGGTTACGATGTACAACATGGAACAGGCGTTTGCGTTTAATAATGAAGTTAAAGGGCAGGAATCCCGAGTCAAAAGCTGGGCGAAAGAATTTCCTGCGGGCGGTCGGTCAAACATGGGCAGAAATCGGTAGTGAACAGCGTAATTGGAGAATAAGGGTCGGATTCCTTCAACACGTTGCTCACGAGTCCCTAATAAGACTATTACTGAACTTTAGCAAAGATCTCGGCCGGCCCGGCCAGGCAGCGAAGCTGAACTGAAAAGTTTTCTTCGCCAGATTGAATTCGAGATAATAAAATACGAATACGACTTTCATTCGATTTTCACCGTCCGCTTTCACGAGTTGATTGGTTGAACTTTGCCTATTTGTAAACTTTGAAACTAACTTTTACTTTGCATCCACCTTCATACGGGCCAAATTGCGTGGGATATTTTTAGAAGCCCGGGCTGTTCGTTCTAAAACGCGACTGCCGACTGCAAATTATTTCTTATTTCACCGTTTCATGTTTCAGATTCGAAGGACACGTACAGCAACCCAACGACCAAGTATGTCAAGTACAACAATCGAATGCGAAGGTTTCGCAAGAGCATCTCGTCTCATTTTCCCCTGAGGAGTTCGAGCAGCATGTCAACTTTCAATTGCATGAAAAAGTCGAGTTCTTGCGACGTAAATGCGAAGCGCGGGCATAATTCCGCGAATATCGCCTGGAATTATGCGCTGGACGACTCGGACACAGAGTTTGAAGATGATAACGACTTTGTGAAGGAGTTGGACGCATATCACATACGGATGACCATTGAAGAGATTTCAGATTTAGGTAAGCTGTGGCGTAGCAGCGTTTTGCGCTATTTGACCTAACAATGTGCCCAATTCGTATGCAGATGACGAAGACGAAGCGCTCACATGCGATGTTTGTGATCGATCATTCCCAACCATAAAAAGACTGGCCGAACATCAATTCAAAAAACGGCATTACGGGTAAGTTTGAGAGCAAAACCCAAAGCCGAGTTGCTGGCATTGACATTCTTTTAGCTTTGTTCTTATTTACATTATTTCGATTCCCTATTCACTATTCGCCGCATCATATATCGCGTGCTGCATGCATGCAGAGTGGACAAACGAAAAAGTGAAATGATATTTGTACTCGTTTTATCGCCTGTCCATTGTCACCTCATCTTCATCTCCCGTTGTGACGTGAGTACGAGCATAAACTAGACTGCATTACGACCGAGGTGAACTCGCCTCTCATTTATGCTTTTACGCATTGTTCGACAAGTATTTTATTTACGTAAATATTTGCATAAAAAGCAAACAAGAGACACAAAAATCAAAATGACAGGCCACGGGACGTGAAACAAAGACCTGTTCACTTTCACTCACAACAAAAAGCAACAGCTTCATAGACTTCATACAAACGTTGTACAAATTAGAAATTTGTAATATGTTGATGCGGGGATTTCTCTTTCATGTTCACCTTCCAAACCAATGAGGCAAATGAATTCACTGCTGAGCGACATGCGTATCATTATTCATTCATTCCTTCGCCATTTTGTAATCGAGTGCTTTTACTCTTCACTGCTTTCAGCAGGGCTGCCTCACTTCCGAAAAAGCGGTCCATGACCGGCTCGCCGGAACCTGGGACTTAACCACAAGAATTTAATTATTTGTGAAATAATTTATGATTCTTGTCTTTCGAGCTTCGACCTGCCCCGTACAGAGCAGAATCGAATAGAATTTGGCATGGCATGTATACACAGCAAGCTGCAATAGCAGTCTCGTTTCATTGTACGAATTCATCGCTGCTGTTTACGTACAGTCCAAGTTTATCGCCTTACCACGAGAGAAGGTATCGACATCGACAATTTTATCAGTATTGAATGCAGGATTCATGACAGTCATAAAAACGGCATGGCGTGGCATGGCATGGCATTCTTTGGGCAACAAAGCCCGGCCATTGCATTTGCATTAATACATTCTGAGCAGCAGAAAATAATATTTTACCATGATTGCTTTTTTATCGTCACAATTGAATTATGTTTATAACCAAACGCAAGAGCCGTCCTCGTCCGTAAGTGTAAAAGGCTATGGCGTGTCTCAGAATTGCTTTGCACTGTATTCAGAATTCGGAATGATTAACATCTGCCTTCTGCCATGCTTACCATGCCACGAGTGCCACGCCATGACGTAAGCGAGCAGGAAAATCAACACCCGCTCGCCCGCATTCTTGAATGATGAACCATTTTATTATTGTTCGATGTTTCGAAGCAGTAAATGTGAATATACTAAATGATGAACGAATCGTTTGCTACTGCCGTTCTGCATGCTTGCCTGCTGAATTGAGTTGCCTGAAATGAAGCGTACTGAAATGTGAAACTATTCTTCAATAGCAACGTTAGAACGGCGACCGCCGACGCTATCTTTTGCCGCCGCGTTATCTTTTGCTTGCTTCTTATTCCGTACACGCGATACGAAACGGAGAAGGCGAAGGCGTGCATTTGCATAATTTGTGTGAAGGTTTCCAAGTTTCGTTTCCTCCGATTTTCAAATGAATTCATGGGAAATGAAAGCACGTAGAGGCATAATTTTAGTGAGTCGTGAGTTCTCACTGGTTGTGATTTTGATTTTAATGAAGAAAGCAGTGCGGAGGTAGCACTGTTGCAATTGATGAGGCAGAAATTATAATCTCATTTGGTATTCATTGTACGATGCTTTGCTTCGTTTGTGGTTGCGAAATGCGAAACGCGAAATGGGTTGATGATTATGTAAGGATGCGCTGATGTGTTTGATTTGCACTTGTTAATTGAAGTGGAAATGCAGACTTCCATGCTCTCGAAATTCGCATTCGCATTTCGCAAGGGAATTTGATTTTGAATGAATTTGTACACTCGAGCTCATTGTTGTTTCTGATTCTATTTTCAGGTGTCTGCAGTGCGATAGCATATTTCCGACTCGAGGCGCGCTGGAGCACCATCGCGAGCAAATGAATCATTACGACTACATTCTGCCCCGCTCCGACTACGGATCCGATACCACCTCGTTCGAGTCTGATGATGAGAACGGAATTATTGATGAGGACGACGATGATGAGGAGCGAGAGCAACTTCTGTGAAGTGGAGCGTCGTGTGAATGTGATTGGCGTGCAGCGCACGAGCATAATTATTATTAAGAATACTATTTTCCTTGTTCAAAGTTTGAACTAATTTTCACCATAATTATGATAACTTCGCTAGATTGGCTGTATTGCGTACTTGAACGGGTGCCAAATAGTTGACTCATTACTTGATGTGACACACTCCTCTAACGTACGTACGTACGCATTCGTTGTTGGCTGTTCGTACTTGTTGTAATGGATAATGTAACCTTGTAACAACCCTGTGCATAATTATTTCCAAAATGTACCTCAATTTACGCATTAAAGCGAGAAGCCAACAAAATCTAATAGAATTAAAATGTAATTAGTGATTCGTATTAGACACTTTCACATTTTCTGCATACATGAGCCGAGCAGAGGCATGCGTCACCGTCAGCGTCGGGCAGGATTTCAATTTTCAAGATTTCCGCAGAAGCGACAGGAAATTTTCCGTTTTTGAGGGTGGAACGCGATGCGAATGAGTTAGGAACGTTTCGTATGCACTTCCTTTCCCAATTCTATTCCAAGCAAAGAATCAAAGAAGCTGTGACGAACTGCTGTAATTTGGAGCTAAAGCGAGTAAAACATCTTTTGACCCACCAACATACGGTGGAGTGCAATTTGAAAGTATTATGTGCCACATTTTTATGATGCACGACTCGTGTCTCATATTATGGCTATGGCCCTCATGTCCAGGAAAGCCGCTCGAGTGGCAGCTGCGGAAGACATTATGATTAGATTTCAGTGATGATTTTGTCGAATACCAGAGAAATGTGTACACATGGCGTCCCCGTGTGTCTCCGTGTGTCGCCGTCTCCGTCTCCAGCTGGAATATCTGAATCCTATCAAAAATTGATAGCTTTACTTTGCTTTTCCTTTTTCACTCGACTCAAGGATGGAGAAAGCCTTTGTACTGGCATGGCCCTCGAATGTGTATGGGATTCATCCTTCTTTATGTATGTATGTGTGTATGTACACGAGCGGCCGACAATAATAAGAATGAATTGGCTTCTGTCCTGAGAACGAATCTTTATAAAAGAGGATTACCGCTGTGGCTGTCCCTGCGTTGCGCTGCAGCATTCTTACGTATGATGGAATTCGTGTCGCACCCGCAGCAGCAAACACTTCAAGAAATTGAACATTTGACACTGCGGTACGGCCGTGGAATTGCGTGGCAATGCGGCGGGTCCGTACCCGCACGGCACAACCGCAATAAGACGGCATTTGATATGACAAACATGATCCAAGACAAAATGGCAATGGCTAAGCTATGAGAAAAGAGAAATCCCGCCAGGCACAAATCGCAATCTAAGCCGCCAGGAAGCTATTATTATCGAGAATTCGATAGAAATGTCTTCAGGACGAAGACGTCGACGACGACACGCGTCCGCGAAAGCCTCTTCTCAATTGTGTCTGCGTGTCAATATCAAATCCGGCCCAAAATGAGATTTGAGGCGCAACAGCATACGTATCACGTAGACCGTATACAGATAAAGTCCGTACACCGTCAGTGCTAAAATGCTAAAAATAGTTTTACGGAGAAAGTCACATGCAAAGGAGCGCAGAAAACCTGGAATTCGACAACATTCGATAACAGCACGAGCCTGGACCTGGACTCGTGTTTCAAGTTACCTGTGACCAATTAGCGAGACTCGTAAACGTCAATCTGAACTCATGCCTAAATATTTACGTCATTCGCTTAAAGCATTTAGCGCTTAACAAGTAGATCATTATTGCATAAGATTAAATGCGTCGACATCGACGAATACTGCGGCTATTGCGTATTAAATTATCATTGGATTGACGTAGAAAAAACATGAAACAAATCAGCCAATTAAGCTCGTCCGTAGGACATGAATCCTTCATTTTCATCCGAATTCCACAATGCGGCAGCAAGGTTGAGCCGTTGAGAGGTTGTATAAATAGGATTTAATTCCCGGGACAAGCATGCGATAAGCGCTATTAATGTGCTTTGTGCATGGAAGCACTTTCACTGTAAGCTGATCTAAAGCGCAATAATTGCTTTCTTTTGTTTGTTAAAATCTCCGACCATTTCATCCTCCAGCCACTCCAGTACGCTATTGCTATTATCTGCCTGCATTGTCTGCTTGTTCGTGCCTTCGTGCTCATGCTCGCTCGACTAATATTTTGCAGGCCTGGACATGAACACGCGTATTTGCATTACGTTGCGATGAACTCGTTCATCGTTCCATTCTAAACTCTGAACTAAACTAAACACTCGTCAATAGGAAAAAACGTGAAGTGGGCTTCTTGGAAGTAATTTGTAAGATCTGAGGACGATGGTCTTGCACAAGTGCCAAAATCCAATTTTGGGCCAGCCTTTACCGCTGCGCTACTGCTCTTTTAATTTGTTTTTGCTGCTAAGCGATTCGAGTGTTTGCGCTTCCAGTCAAAGGCCCCTTTCCTCTTTGGGTTTATAGTTTATAGCGAATGATTATGGTTATGATTACACTTTGTAGATAGGTTCATGATTATGCTGAATTTTGCTTGCCTTATTCATGGAATTTTTCTACGATATACATAAAATGCAAATTGAAGTGAGACAAGGCGATTAATTTAATGCGATTCCAGCCCACAAGGCAATCATCTTTGCTCGATCCCGGTGCCGTGACGCATTTCATGGACTACATAAAACTCTAGACTCCGCTCTGCTTGTATGCATTTTATTTCTCGAAAGTATCAAAAATTGCAAATTACAGTGACAAGAACTCAGAAAATCACGAACAATCAAAGCAAGAAACTTGCAAAATTCAAATCACAGGTTAAGAAAAATGACAAATAGTTCAGACCACGAAACTTCAATTACAGGTTCAAAATTAAAATTAAACTAAAAGTAAGTGTGCAGTGTGTTTTTGTTCTTATTTTCTCGACGTTTCCACGTTTTTTAAACTTAAGAGTGGTAAAAATCCTAGAAAAATTTTACATATTGTACAGCGCATGATGGCACGATGAAAGACAACTTTTCAAATTCAAATCGTCTCAGGATCTGGTAAAGCTGGTGAAAGTGTGACCATTGACTCGGACAGTCTCTGATCGTTGTAATTGTCCAGGTCGCCTTGGCTGATGTGGACTTCCAACACGCCTGTTCATGGATCGATTCAAATCGTTCCAGTTTCCAGACGCAGCAGCACGTGACGCGTAGCCTTCGTCCTCTTCGGCGGTGTCCAGTGCACTCTACAAAGATAATTTACCCGAAATCAGCCTTAATATTTTTCATTGTTAGAGACGATTCAATTTGAATAATCCGAATGAAAATTTAGCTAACAAACGAATAGTTGAAAAATTACTTTAGGTTAAAATCTTCCTTCTAAGGAGATGACTTTTGTTTCGCAATTCTTACCTGATCAGCAAGATGAGCACGAGGGGGCCGACTGTGTCTGTTCGATCTTTCAAACAGAACTTTGGTACGGGTGATCAATGTAAGACGCAACTGGTCACAAGTCTGCTGCAACTCGTCCGCTCTAGTCTTCTGCTGTTCACTAGAACAAAGATTTAAAATAGCGTCTCCATAAGAAGGTACATGTATCATGCAATTATGACAATTACGATTAAGACAAAATTCGTTCTTACTAGAATCCCTGGTACATGGCGAGACTCTCATTTGCAAACTGAGCCTGATGTTCCCAATCCGCAGCCTCGTCCATTTTCGCTTGAAACGCTTCTCTGAAAATACGCACGCGGCCAGCTAGGTCGTCCATCTTTTCTCGTAGTTGAGCAGACTTCGTTTTCTCCGCTCTCAATTGTTGAGTAATGTTTTCCAGTTGAGAGTCGACCGAGGCGTCGGGCTGAAATGTCGGGAACACCTCCACAAGATTGTCGTAGAAGGCTTCAGTCTTGCAGATTGGGCATTGCCTGTGCTCTCCCCGACTAAAAGTTCAACAAAGGAGAGTTTAGTCAGTTTGAGTCAATTCTGAATCCGTAACCACAAACCCTAATTTCAATTACTAGCAAGCGATTTAAAGCAAAACGAGATGATATCTTACTGACGAAGGGTTTCCCACCACTCTCGAACACATTCAGCATGGAAAAGGTGACCGCAACTAGTTACAGCGAGTGATTTTGGGCACGTGCCACCACAAACGTCTCTACAAACTGAACAGAACAGGATCATTGGCGCTTCCATTTTAGTGCCAGGGCCAGGTAATTTAAAACTGCTGTGCTAAGACTGAACTAAAGCGCACTCGACACTGAACTTCCTAGGAACTAGAGCTAACCCGACAACGAGAAACTGGAAGTACTAAAATGATGCGTCTGACCTGTCCTATGACCAGACAATGAATCAGGGGACGGTAGGCGCTGAGGTTTGCTCTTAAATAAACTCGGTGATGCACAGCAACTGCAATGGTGGTGGTGTCCTTAGATTTCTGAGGGAGGCTCACATAATTATGCAAACTAATCATACTCGGATGGAAAATACTGCACGTTTTCAAAGACACTGGGCAAAGTCGACGCTAAAAATAAATATTGACTTTAGAAAGCCCCGGTTAGCTAACTTGAACTTTCATATCATAAAACTTGGAAATATTACTTAGTGCTTGCTTGGCTGGACCACATTTGCTTGTGCTGACCATTTCTTGAGCATCTTGGGGTATCGCCCTCTTCGTCCGTCAAACTGGCCCTCCGCTTTGTCTATGTCCAGTTGAACTGCAAATGCAAACGCAAACCTTTCATTCAAATAAGATTGAATCTACAGAACTCTAACTAATTAATAAGCTTTGGAGAACGAACACCGAGCGACCGAACCAAATCTACAAATTCAGAAAGCAAGCATGTAACAGACAGAGGTTACATGCAGTTGTTCTTTGTGTGTTTGTATATCAAACCATACGGCATACGGCAGAGATGGAAATGGTATTCTTTGATAATTTAAAGCTCCCCAGAGACACCGAGGCACAACAGAGAAAATTAATTAAAAGATAACCTTGAGATGTGTTTCAGCTTTGTCTTTGTCCTTTACGGCCTTCGCCTTCGCCTTGTGAGGGCTGCTAGTGAGGAATGGAAACTGATAAATTCATTGAATACATCAACAAGATCCATCTGATGCGCCACCCACGAGACGCAACGGACCCGAGCTCACAACGTACGCGTACCTTAAAATGCAAAAAACGGTATAACGTAAGCCAACTTAGCAGAACACGAAGACTTCGTAAGACAACAGTAAGGATTCATTTGTATGCAAATCTACTGGGAACAACAGCCAGGAGAGCAGAAGCCAGCCGAAGCTTCTTCTCGAGGATTACGACTAAATGCGAGTACGAGTACGAGCAGCAATAATTTTTCGACTAATTAAAATGCGTTTGTGAGTCGTGGGTCTCAAACTTTTCTCTACTTCTTGGAACTTTTCTTCTTAATTCCTCAAGTTTACTCACTCCTAATTTGTATACACACATGCAATAAGCTGAATGCTATGCTCCACTTGTCAAATAAACTTCCTTCCTATCCTGTTTGCGTAAGAATTTAATTAAATCCTCATTAGAACCAGTACCGGGAATGCGGTGATTATTCATTGTACACATTCTTATCCTCCCTTGCCGTTGTCCTCTTCTTAGAATTCCCGGAAGAGATACTTCAAGAAGTCGGTCGAGTCAAGGCAAACCGGTGCCCGGGCTAATTCCTGGAAGTGGGGTCGATTCGCTCGTCTTGCATTCAAGATATTCGCGAAACATGATATATTGTCGCTTTAGCTTATGAAAGGTAAAACGATGCACTGCTTGTGCTTAGTAACTCGTTGATTTGACACACGCTTTGATTATTCAGTCAAGCCCAAGACTCGTGGATTTGCCACAGACTTAATAAACGGAAACCCTACTCCCCAAAGGTTAAAGTCAAAAGTGGGCAGGCGTTGAACAGATTTATTTAAACTTTTGACTGAACATCTACAGTTTGACTGTTTGACAGCAGACACCGAAGGCCAAACTTGGACAAAGTTTCGCCATAAACTTAATACGATTTCACAAGGAAGCATTTTCTAAATTTAATTTCGCCGACTTCATTTCACAATGAATGCGCGTCAGAGAACTAATAATATTCGTTGGCCTTCACTCGCCTTGTGGCAGGCGGGCTCAAAGGAAAATGCCAACCTCATTTAAGAGAATGAAAGATGAAATCCTTCTTTGCCAAACACGCGAAATTGGAATTGAAATAAGACTAATCCAAGCTGAGGCTTTCACGAACTAATGTGATCTGACCGCATTTTGGAATGAGAAACGGATTAACCTTTTGGCTTTGGTGTGGCATAATTTTAACTACTTCTGCCTGCCTGCCTGCTCCGTGGTGTGGATTTTTTGGCTATATTCACATGGGTAAAGAAGAGAGATTTGACTTAATACATTTCTTTTCTTGGAAACCAAAGGCCCAGCGACAGCACAGTCACAAATGAATAATGTAGAAATGCTATTAATAACGCGCGACTCGACCTGGTATTCTCAGATTTCATTTCCCACATGCAAATCCCAAAAGTCATCAGCGCAAGTCATAAGGAACAAAACTCTTTCCATATTCGCATATTCATAAAAGCATTATTAAAACCATGAGGCACGCGTCGGACAACGAAGTGGAAGGTCATTCGGTATTGTGACGTGAGCCACGTCGTGCTATTTTTATATTCACTCATTACTTTTTCACACCGAAAATTCTTTTCATTCGGGGATTTGCGTCTACCTTTCCATATCCACACCAGTCGTTTGAGCATAGTCTTTTAAGATTTACTTTTACTTTTAATGTTAGATCCTTCATAGAACTTAGAACCGCATTAATTCTAATTACATGATAAGGCGGCTGGCGGCAAAGACATGTGGAAAAAGGAGATAAGGTCGGTTCCATTGCATTTGTTCGAAATAATGATAATAACACTTCGACTTTTTGAGGTAGGGAAATACTTCAAGTTTGTGAGTTGCAAGTTACCATTGAGATACGTTTGTTTGAGGCCGAACCCGACGACACACATAACTTGAATTGGCCACAAACCGAGTTCGACACTAATTGAGTTTCAGTCGTAATAAATCTCAAGTGTAACATGTAGCATTTCGGTTGAACTCCGAATCACCATTTTGATTACATAATATTAGCAATTGGCAATTGATTGTCTAATGTGACCATGTAATTGAAGATAAAGCATTTGACTTCTATATTCTTCATCACATAAGCCGGTATTCATGTAAACGTGCCGAATGAAGCATGATACGATTGCGAGATAGCTATAATCAAATGACACAGACTGCAGCATGTGATGCGGTTGGAAATTCATAGACAAATTCAATTCAAGAACGGTCTCCAGAGAATTTTATTACTCTCCAATGCTTATTGATTGGGCTTCTTGGACAGCAAAAAAGCGACGTTAATTATGAGAATCGTGACACTTGTGTATGCCTGCCGAATCAAGTAACAGCGTTCTAGATGATTTCCGCCACACTGTTTTCACGAAATCCAATAAATCAATTTCATTTATGGGTTCTCTCGATACGCCTGCGCTTCTAAATTTGTACAATGAAGTTCTCATTCACCAAACTTGTGATAGTATTTTGTACTGTCAGCGTTCTCGCAATCTGTACGGGTGTATCTTCTGAAGAGGAACACTTCGACTGTCCATCAAATAAAATATACGACGAAGAAACAAAATCTTGCGCAGGAATTCATCTAGACCCATCTAGATCCGGCAACGACACAAACTGTGACTTGCAAAACATCACCGAAATATGCGTAAAATACGCCGGATGCTATCCTTTGTATTGGCCTACGACTGACGAAGACTATTGGACTGAAGGCTACTGTTCTTGCTTGCCGGAATACGTGCCGACTGTCAATGGAACCTGCAAACGGCCAGAACTTACAGCGCACTACGGCGACTTTTGCGATAAGGTCGTCACCTGCAGCCAAACCCAAAATCTGATATGCGACCCGGGACTCTCAAAGTGTGACTGCAGGAAAGGAGACATTTATGATTCTAACCGTCAGAATTGCAGAAGTCCCATTGGTGGAGTCTGCAGCAACCAAGAAGTCGACGGAGTTCACCGAGAATGCTACGCGGATAACACAAACTGCCAGATTTTTGACGACGACCTTCCTTATGGTTTATGCAAATGCAATAAGGGGCTTTGTCCGGATGAGCTTAGTGGATGTTCCCCGGGAACCTGTGACGATGATGATGAGCCTACATTGATATCTGAAAGTCCTCCGACGGCTGCGACGTTCCCCGAAACCCGGCCCACTGTTCCGGACAATAATGAAGAAGACGAAGAAGATTCGACAACAGAAAGTAGCGGCGGGAACAGCATCATGGCTACAATTCTACCTCACGGTATTTTACAATTACTACTCTTTATTTGTGGATTTCAAGTATTGCACAACTTGATATAGTCGGTCAGTCGGTCAAGAATGAAATAACATTTAAG
This sequence comes from Mesaphorura yosii, assembly GCA_009869945.1. Lineage (NCBI taxonomy): Eukaryota > Metazoa > Arthropoda > Collembola > Poduromorpha > Tullbergiidae > Mesaphorura > Mesaphorura yosii. Next base: position 122,893 of record WIXG01000065.1, on the reverse strand, counting down.
ATTGCAAAAGAAATTGGGATTTTAATTCTCGCTTTATTAACCACGACAATTTACATCGAATTTTGAATTCTTGGACCTGAATTAGAGGAATTAGAGATGTCTGCCCATAAAATCGATGAGATAGTCGATGACTTGCTCTACTCGCTGATTAACTAGCGTATTTGTCCAGTTGCCGCCAGCGCCTGCGAAGCCGTGGGTCATGTCGGTGAAACGGCGATGGAACACGCTGTCAATTCCCATCCTCTCCAGTACGATGGCTTCGAATGGGTCCTAAAATTAATTAATTACATATTTAATTTAAGCCAATTTTTCAAGGAAGCACTATGTTGTAGTTCAACTTACCATATCTGGGTCGTTGCTTGCGGGAAGTAAGAGAACGGAGCCCATTAACGTAAGAGCATCATCCGTAACAACGCCCGAAGGGTGAATGAGCCCAGCACCACGAATTGCGCCAATTTCCTGTGCGGCCTTCACCGAGATGCGTCCACCCCAGCAGAAACCGTAGATACCAAATGTGTCCGCTCCCGACTGACGGAAATAGTTGATTGTGTCGCGAACGTCTTGGCCTGTGCCCGTTTCCCAAGATCCGACGGGTCCTTGTCTGAAGAAGTCGGGTATTAGCACACGGAACTGACCTGAGTTGCCCTTTCCAGCGGCGACTCTGTCGGCAATTTGCTTGATGTGATCGTGGAATCCGAAGATGTCGTAGACGGCGATGAGGATGCGTGTTGGTGCGCCGGTGTCGCTAGGAGCCGTGTCGTAAACGGTCATGTTGAGCGCCTGCACAAAGTACTCGCGACCTCGTGGCGCGTAATTGTCATCTACCTTTGGGTGGTAGTGGCCGGGAAACTGGGCGATGAGATCCGCGATGTGGCGTTCTTCGTCTGGCGAAACGACGTGCTCGTGCTTATGCTCCTCGAGTCCTACCGAAAAGCAGGCGCACGAGAGCAGGGCGACGGCGAATACGAAAGTAGACTTCATTATACAGACAGATCAAATAACAGTGCGAAAATAATTAATTTCATGAACTTCTATTTATATTCTCAGCAAGCTTTTGTTTTGAATTGATGACTGTACCGCTTCAAAGTTTAAAGTAAAGCATGTGCTTGAAGGTCCGTGCTGAATTCAAGTGTCAATCCTCGTGTAATTGGTGATTAAACCTGTCATTCTAATTGGCAATGCGACATGCGCATGACTAAAAATTGGAGTAATAATTGATTTAGAATCAGCCAGTCTATTGTCTTTCCTGGCATTGAAAGAACAATAGCAAAGAGCCGACAGAATTTCAGTTCGTGCCTTGTAAAGTGTCGAGATTCTAAATTCCTCAGTCCACCTGCTGGGCTCACTCGAGCTCTCCAGAAATCTAGATTGACAAGGAACGAATACAAATTTCGATAAGGTGAAACACGAATGTATGACAATGCAAGCAGAATTTTCCCGTGTGAATCAGCCATCAGCGCAATTGTCGGTCACGTAGCCATCTACTCAAGGATGACTGCCCGGAATTGATGGGGTCCAAGTCCAGGCAATGGGTAAATGTCCAAAAGTTATACTACAACCATCTACTGTGGCTTGTAAATGTAAAACCCCTTTCATACGCCATGCGCCATATCAGTGAATCGGCGGTGGAACACGTTGTCAAATCCAAGTGGGCTGAGTGCGATGGCCTCAAATCAATCCTAAATAAAGAAACAATAATGATGCAAGTATTTAATTATTTCAAGTACTCAAGCACAGGAAATTACTTTGCGTGTGAAGAAAAGAAGTGCGTGGCTCACCATATCCAGGTCGGTTCTTGCTGGAAGCAAGAGTATCGGCCTCATGGCCGTCAGCGCGTCGCCGGTAACAACCGCAGACGGGTGAATGAGTCCAGCACCTCAGATTTCGCCAATCTCTTGCGCAGCCTTCACAGATATTTGTCCACCCCAGCAGAATCCAAAGATGCCGAAAGTTCTTGGACGACTGGCGGAAATAATTAATTTTATCACGAACGTCTTGCCCTGCGCCAGTTTCCCATGTCGTTCGACCGTCTTAGCGGAAGAAATTCGGCATGATAACACGGAACTGTCCAGAACATCCTTTTCCGGCTGCAACGGCGTCCGCAATCTCCCTGAAGTGATCGTGGGGTCCATTCCGATCGTACGCCAAGATAAGAATTCGTGAAGGCGCGCTGGAACTGCTGAGAGCGGTGTCGTAAACCGTCATATTGAGCTCGGGCACGAAGTACTCACGCCCAACCGGCTCGTATTCAACGTCCACTCATGGCACTTCCAACTGAAATTCCGGCCCACCCGAATAGAGTGGCTGAGATTGCAAAGGCTAGCTTCATGGTTGCTCTGAAATTATTTGTAAACTATCTGTGCTTCTGTGCTGAATGACGACAGAAGTGTGAATAGTCAATACAGCCTTCCTTTTACGATTCCGTGGGCACTGCGCTGCTAAAAGCTCCAACTGCTACAGGCATTCCAGGCTCAAATGGTACTCTCATTGAAATGACAATGCGACGGCAATAAACGAGTTGGGCAATTAGCAGCTATTAGCAGATCTAATCCTGAACAAAACTGGATAGCAATTGATTTCCCATGGCATGATTGTGACATGGCTCACAACCTCTTGTCAACCATAATTCATAACTATTGAGAATGAAAGTATGTGACAAATGAAGGAATTCTTATATTTCTTGTTTTTTTTTTAAATTATGGACATGTGAATCGTCAAATACCAGGCTGCAGCTGGAGCCAGACAATCAACATCGTTGAATTCAGACAGCAGCGACCAGTGCAGAACAGCAAAACCAATTGCCATTTGTCATGTCCATGTCACGGGCTTCGAACTGCAAGCTTTACTAGGTTTGAACCTTGTGTTGCGTGAATAATGAATTGAATGATTAGTTACGATAATTACGAGTCATGAAATTTTTTGCATGCGTCTTTCGTAACTTCTTGAAACTACAACTATTTGCTCGGATGTAAAGAAGACGAGCGGAGTGCATCATCAATTTTCAGCCTTTGGGAATACATATTGCATAATAATGATACTTATTACTAAGAATTTGTTAGTCATGACATGATGTTTGGATTGCTTACCATGTCTTGAGCGAAACACAAGTAATTCTACCTGCACTCATCGTAAACAAGGACTGGACCACCTTGAGTTGACGCAGATATTGGTCTGTGTAAGCCCCACACAGTTCGACCGACGATGTCCACCTTTTAGGTGAGGTCGGTACTTTAGTTTTATTGTAAAATTGACAACGGCTTCTGCCGCAGTTACACAAAAATGTTGCATTCGACTGCAGTCTTAATAAACGTGCTGACAATCTTGATATTAATTTGTGTCAGTCATGGACAAATTCGGTTTTCCGTATGTGACGGTGAAGACGGCTACGGAGAGCATTGTGTCAACCTGGGCACCATCGCCCATTGTGACAAGATGACGCGGCGTTCCGCGAGCGTCCAAGGAATGTAAGTGCATGACTTCTTTTCAACTCTCTTATTAATGATTAACATTACTCGCTGGACTGAGCTCACTGGAGGACTTACTCGATTGCCTGACGCTTGACGCAGGTGGATGTTCACACAATACGAAGTATTCAACACGGAGTCCAAAGACGGGTTTGCCGAATATTTATACCAGGACCGAATTGGAGTTCCGTACCATACATTTATGACGACGCAGAATCCGCTCAAAAATGGCGGATGCTGGAGACGAATTGGGTACGTCCAAGATTACCACACCAGCGCACTGAGCCTGTATCGAGTCACCGGGCTGCTCTCCGATTCAACTTCGATCATCAAGGGCGACACGGGCAACCATTCATTTTGTCTGGACAAAATGTTTGGAGTCATCAAATCGTTTGCAATCCTGGGCAACTCTTCCTGGACTGTGACAACGAAAGGTGGAGACTCCTTCTGCGTGGGCCTGAAAAATGAGACCTCGTTCGTTCCAGGGCTGGTCCTCGATACGAATGACATTGGAATCGGGCACGGTGACATTTGTTCTGCAAGGAAAGGCTGTGACGACGACAGCAAGGCGAGGATGATCGGTGTCGATAACACCATTAAGCACGGCGTCTTTCGAAGGGACGGCAATACTCCTGCTCCTGCAATAACTTCAGGCCAGGACAGTCCAATGTAAAGCACTCACAAATTCACATTTATTTCCCTCATTGTCAAATAGTAAGAAATTGCAAATCCAAATGCCAAATGCGTCATCATCACGCATCGACGCATCGAATCATACAATTGCAATTTAAGTATGCTTAGGCTATAATTGTGACTCATTTCTGTAAGGATCCATTTCCTTAGGGCATATAACTTAGACTCTTCATTATACAATAGTGATTCTGTATAATATGCAATTATCATTTTCATATCTGTCATCTTATCTTATAGAATTTAATAGATGCACAGCACTAGCACAGCTTGAATATCGGTATCGATATCGTGTCTCGAATGTCGATATAATATAACTTTATAGAGATACGTATAATAGATTCCTTAAATCTTCGCATTCATTTGGATTAAGTTTCTAAGGTACACTGGAAGGTTCCATACCGTGTTCCATTGTTCTATCGTTAATTCTTCTCTTAACCTACTCACGACGCAATTTGCATCAAGAGCTCGATAATGTTTGAACTGAACACAGTAAAGTTAAGCAATAAATTTCATTAGTGTGTATGCGTGCAGTAAAGAAGCAAGCAAAGGCAAGATACTGGTGAGTAGTTAATGAATCAATGAGTGAGCAAAAGAAAAGAAAGGAGGCTTCAGAAAGAAGCTAGCTACTAAATAGTACAATTCTAACTAAAGCTGTAGAAAGTAGAAAATAACTTAATTAAAAGCATTTGTAAACGTGTGATACTATTAAAAATCTTTAAAACTGTCAAAATTATAAAAACTGATAACCAGCTCGAGCTCTGTCTTCCTGTTTCAATCCAAGAAGCAAGCCAAACAAACTACGATGCGCTCGAGAATACTTCTCTCTGGCAGAGCAGCGTCTGGCCCGTTGACTGCTGTGTAGTGGTCTGGGCCTGCGTAGCCCGGATTGGCGTAACCTTGATTTGGTCCGTGTACGGGACTAGAATTCAGGCTGGGACAAGGCGAATTTTCTTTTGAAGCCGGCCGCGAACGGCTCAGGCGGCAACAAATCCTGCGCGTCTTTAATCGTAAAAGTGTGAAAAACGATAGACCACATTTCTTTACCGGCGAAGGAGGCATCGACAGACTGGTGAAGTTGGTGGTCTCATTTCCGGTGCAGCGTGGGATTGCAATAGACTGAAGATGCGGAAGAAGTGAAGTCGGCGCATGCTGAAGCAGTTTGATAACACTGGCGGTGGTTAAAGTCGGGTGCTTGGCAGGCGCAGAAGCTGATTGGAGGGCAGGCTTATGCTTTGGTGATCCAACATTTCCGGATTTGATGAGTTCACTCAAGAGTATGATTTCTTTAGGTGTCAGCAAATCTGATCTGGCTGGACCATTCTCAAATGACTTGAGACTCATTGTCAAGTAACGCGGAAGGTAAAGCGAATCGCCCAGGAGCTCACGCTTGCTGGCACCGGTCAGTGGAAGCTGCTTTCGCTTGCATTCTTTATCTGCCCATCTAAAAAGAGAATAAGGAAAAGGATAATAAATTGACATCGTTAATTTGAATCTTGTCCGATATTAAATGTTTTCGTATCCTTACTTGCTTATTGCAGAAAAGACGACTTCTTCATCTCCTCCAACGTTCAGCGTATCTCGAGACAGAATCACACGAACCGTTGGCAAGTCCAAATCTTCCATTTCATCCGAGCCGAGCACTGCCGTCCCGTGCTTATCTATGAAGGTCAGGCAGTGTTGAAGAAGGTTGAAGCATTCGTCCTCGATGCAAGTGTTTGTGATGAACACGTGGTTGGAAACTCCTGACGCGGAGATTCCGGGCGTGGCGCTTGTGAGAGATACGTCAGGGTTGTAGCTGAACAGCTCCAGCGGCTGCCTCACCGGACAAGGAACACAATTTTTGATTTGGAGTCCAGCAGTCTTCGTGCCCTCGCATGGCATATTCTGTAAAATCACACATTTAGTCAATGAAATTACTCAAATTGCATTTATAGACGCACAATCTAGTGATTAAGCAAACATACTTCAAACTCTTTGCAGTCGCTGTTGAAGACGCGGATGAATTTCAGAATGAGAAGAATATTCGTCTCCTTAAAGTTATCCAGTAGATACGCAATGCAAAGTCGAATTAATCCATAGCATTGGTATTTATGTCCAGCATAGAGAGTACCAAGTGCAGTTTCCACCGACTGCAGCGAGACCGGCTCTTCGTAAAGAAATCTGAAATGGGTCACAAAAGCTCAATTAACAATTTATTGACGAAGTGCGTGTAATTCAACACGGGTTGACGAACGGCTTACCTCAGCAAATTATCGAACGCACGCCCATCGACGTCAGGCACGTCCACCGTTGCCTGCTGTAAGAAACGACCGGAAAACATTATTTCGAACAGTGCATTCTTCTCCTTCAAGACGCTCGTGTGTGCAGGAAGCCGCCATGTTTCTCCGGCGTCTTGCCCGGCCAGAAATATCACATCACAGCCAATTTCGTTCCCGTACACCCACTGATGGTGGAACGGTGATGCGGGTGGAGCATTGGGGCGGACGCTGTAGTCTGGCATTGTCGAAAGCATCACAATTGGCCGAATTCAGCTAAGAACTGACACAGACACGACAAGATGCAATTTCAGGCTGAGGCTGAAGTTGTGACCGCAGTGTCTCCGGCTTCTTTCTCCGTTTGTTCCGTCGATTGCTGCTCAGATTCCTGGCTGATGCTGGTTGAATAGTTTCCATCCACTTGGATCTTTTCCTTACTTGATAACTACCCAGATACAACCTGTATAGGTTTGATGGCTTCAGCTATGCGATGTTGGTTGGTGAAGGTCTTAGTTCTGGACAGAAAACCAACAAAAGAGGCCTGAATTTAATTTTTCAGACACCACAGCACTGCAAGTCTTAAATCAACTCAAAATTCCGAATGTACAGCTGTAGTCCATTGCTTCATTGTTGAATGATTGGCTTTTGCTTCTGTCTGATGTGCAAAATTGGCGATTATTGCCTACATCATCGCGCAAAGAAGAAATGTCGTGATCGATTATGCATTTCTAAAGCCTGTAAGCATTCTCACTCATTTTTCTATTGTCTTGTCCCTAATTAGCATTAGCAGTTAGGATTTGTCTCCGTAAAGTACAAAATGCAACGATCGCGAAAACACAGACAGGGCCTGGGCATCAGGTGGTTCGAGATTCTCTTCTATAATCTGCACGTATGTCGGGTCCGGCGGTCCCCAGCTCATTGAAAGATCGCAGGGATCGCCATTAGATCGTTTTTAAGTGAGAAATTAAGACGCAACTCAAGGCAAAGGTGACATGGTGTACGTACAAGAAAATATAATAAGTATACTTTGATAAAGCGCAAACGAGACTTGAAGGAGTTCCGGACGCGAGACGTGAAGATGTTACTTTGCCAGTCTCACATCTCATTTATCAATTATCTCATCTTTACATCTCAAAGTGTAAGGAAAGGAACAGGGCAAGGCCCCATGCTCCGTAGCATTGATCTGGCCAGGCCAATAAAAGAAGCGACAGGCTGACCTTCCCAGAAATACTGAGTTTTCACTTTCTCAAAATTCCAGTCGCAGTTGTGCAGTGTTTGTGTATCTGATCTCGTATGACATGACGCACGAGATCGATTTCATCCTTCCACTTTGTACACCTCACATTAACGATTTACGGTTACAGTTACAACGATCTCAAGGCCAATGCTGTAGTATTCACCTTTTCAATTGTCAAGAACGCCGCCACGCCGTCGCGAAAGTAATAAACGCGTAATTTGAACTGTGTCAGCGAAATGAATCAGCAGTAATCACCGACCACGATCACGTAAAAATGCACCGTCGCATTTTTATGGCATTTGTCCTTGCACTACAACACAGGACAAAGTGAACCAGTTTCAGAATCGAAATCTCCAGCAAACTAAACTAAACGTAAACCGAATTTACTGGAACTGCGAGCATGAGCAGTGAGCATCTTACGAATCATAAACAAAAGCCAATGGATTGAGCCTGAGCTTAGCTGCGTATTGTATTTTAGTCGTGCAGCACTCACTAATGATGAATTTCTTATCTTTTCTTCGTTTCGCGTCTGTCTATACTTTTATTTTATAGCTGTTGCTTCTGTGACAAGCGACACTGCAAGCTGCTCTTTTCTTAATATTCAGCAGGTTGCGGCATATAGCAATTATAATTTATGCATTTGTTGTCATTTTCAAAGTCAAAATATAACCTTTTCTTTTCCATTGTGGCGTGGCTGGATGTGACTGCGGTTTACTGGAAACGGCAAAAGCAGTGCACGCAAGCACAACGCTGACGCTGAAAGCTGCGATGGTGCCGCATCAACAAAGGCAGCGGCAGCACATGGCATAAAAATGAGACTAACTAGATTACATTTTGTGCTTATGTACGCGTAGACAGATTGTTTTGACAAATTTGACGGAGACGAGACGTAAAAAGGAACGGACAACGAAGAGCAGCTATTGCACACAGTGGACGGTGACTCACGAAGTGCTATATAAGAAGACGTTAGTTAATAACGAGCCGCCGGTCACATCCACGAAAACGAGGAAAAGCAAAGTTCATATCCACTATCCTGAACTAGTATCATTAGAGCCTCAGATTATTCAGATTCTAGACAAAGGCGAAGGCAAAGGCTAGACATGGCTGCAATTCAGGGCTGCTGATACTAATTATGGGTCATAGTCCACTAATTCACTGCGTGCATGAGTAAAAGTAAACAAAGGCTGGCTGCTTGCTGCATGCTGCTTGTAATTACACTGAACGCGACATGGCGTGGCGTGGTGTGAGTCGTATCACTAATTAATTCAACATAATAACACTTCTTTTTGAATTCTTGCGTTTTGTGTACTAATTTTCCAACTCTGATGTGTGAAAGAGTCATGAGTCATGAGTCAAGAGCAATGGGAATCTTATCATTTTACTCATAAATCATCGACTCGTAAATTGTTATTGCGAGAAATTTTAGATCGAGAACAAACGAGACGATAAAGGCTCATATTTTATTACCAAACCCAGAAATCAAGAAGCAAAAGTAAGGAAATTCAGAGTCTTCAGTTTCGTAGTCGATTCGTTTATACGAATCAACTACGAAACTGAACTCTCTTTGAAGAAATTATTGAGCAACAGTTCCAGTCTCAAGATTTATGGAATTCAGAATTTATGATGTCGTATTTCATTTTTAGCAAGCCACAGTCCACATGCACATGTTTGTTTATGTTACGTGTAAATAGTGAGTTTATTTTTCACCCCGGTTCAATTTTTTGCGAGCAAGATCGTTAAAAGCTGTCGATGTCATACTGCATGAAGTAGGAAAAGATGTCATAAAGTATGGTCATGGTAAATTAGTGTATAGCTGTATTATAAACTGAGAATTCTCATTTCGGAGTTCTGAAAGCAGTAAAGAAGAACGACGGTGACGGTAGTAACTTAATCTCTCTTTGTTCGAGCATCTCTGCTCTCTTTTCTACTGTATTCGGACAGCCCTACGCCTGCCTGCTCTCTAAGAGCTCGATGCAGATTTCAACACACAAATACACGCATAAATTATGTCAAATAAACGAATAAACGGAGCACAGCAAGAACTTTTTCCCATGCTGTGAAATGTGAATCAATGCTGGAGTAAAAATTAAATGGGATCATGGAAAAGGGCTGAGTACAGAAAGAATACACACGGCACGAGAAAGAAAGGGAATAGAACATGCTAGGTTCAAGAGGTCACGAGCAAATCTACATTAACACGAAGATATACCTTTGCCTTACTCGACGCACAAATGAACGCTAACTCTACAAAGCAAATGGTTTGGAACTGCAAAGAGAGATATTGGTCTGAGAGCAACCAGGGCTCAGGACGTGGACGCTCTGAATTTGGGCTTTGGGCTCAGACCCAGGCGGCTTTAATGGCATCACAGTGATTAGTCACGGGAAATTCTGAAGTTAAGCACGTTTTTTGCCAACTGCCTTGCTTGTTGTCCAAGACAACTGCAATGCTTTGTAATGCTTTTGCTTGCAGTTGGCGAATAAAGCCAAAGCGGAAACCTATAAATAACCCAATCGATTGCTCATTGATGATTACATAACTCACTCTGATGCCGCTGTTTGATTCATAATTTTTGGTGCAAAAAAAGATATAAATATTTAGATTAATATGAATGCTACTGGTCTGAAACTGCAGTCTATGTTTACTTTAGTGGTTTGTGTAAATTGTCAGCGAAGTGTCAATTTACAATTACTCATGCCGCTTGTCAGTGCAAAATATTCAAAAAGTCAAATGTTGACGCATTAAATTAAGCCTGCGTACAACTCTTTATTCATTATTGTCTCGTGATATATGTAAGAATAGACGCTAGTCTTTAAGTTTGCCACGACAGAACATTTGATACATTTCTTCATGCATTTCTAGCATGCCAGCAATTAATAGCAGCAGCGTAATATTTCGCGGCTCGGCGGGGTCCGCTCCAGTTCAAGTAACACTCAGATTACTGAGTTGCAAGTACATCTCTGATGCAAGATCATGGAAATGTACAAAAATGTAATAAATGACAAGGAATTCGCCTCTGGACGGGCGACGGATCGTGTGGTGTACCCAAAAACACGCAAAAAGGTGCAGGCCACCTTTTTTGACCTTACGACCAGTCCATCACAGACTCAATTTCCAATTAACGCAGTAGACAGCTAACAGATGACTCAAAGCAGATTTGAACCCTTCCGGCCTGTTTTCACTAAACGGGTTTCAAGTACCTTTAGTTAAAAGGTGCCCTTTGTGAAATATGCAACAGACAAATGGAAAATCTCAAACATCAGGATAAAACAAAGGAAAATGCAATCTAACTTCTAATTCTAACCTTCTGGTTCTGGACACGGCGCTGGCGCTTGGTACGGAGTTGATTGTATGCAAAACCGGTTTCACTCAGACACGCTGAGCACATGAAGCTCTGTCTTACATAATCAGCAGTACCTCAACGAGAATAATAGTTTCGCAATCTGGCTATTATTGTACACGGCGATGACGATAGTAAATTATCTTTTAGCCAAACTCAAGTCAAGTTGCGTTGCGAGTTGAACCGTAAAAGTTTAATTTTTTTATGGCACGGCACGGCACAGACAGGCCAAGAAACGTGAGCCACTCAAGTCAAAGCTCAAGTCATGGACAAGTCAGAAATGGTGGAGTATTTATCTCAGTAAAAAATGTAAACAAGGCAAGCTAGAAAAACAACAGACAACAATTATGAATCATGTAATTGACCTTTGTTGGGCAGTCGCGACTCGTGGTTGTGCAGTTGCTTTGGCCAATGTTTACTCTCTTTATCAGTGTCGCTGGCTTGTGGGAAAACTCATTTTCGGATGGGATTTTGATTCGCGTTTTCATTCATTTGCTAAATTGAATCATAATTATTTATAGCTCAGTGAGTTAAGCCAGATAATCAGGCAAATGCAAATGTTGTTCCGATTTTGATAAGCTAAGTCGTGCTTATTTATCATGCTTGCCTTGGAACTTATCTGTGAGATGAGATAACCGGGACCGGAGCTATTTGCTTTTGGCTGTTTGCATGCGAGTACAAAATTAATGAACCCCTTTTCCTTTGCCATTCGCTCCTGCCCTCGCGAATTTATGTCGATTAAACGATGCAGCCTGTCATTCTCTGTTTTCACAGAGTGCAGAAAGCGAAAGGCGAAAGCGTTCTGGTATAACATTTCGCAATCGCAACATTTTAGCGTATCGCGATGCATTGTTTTGATTAAGTCCCCTCGCCCTCACTTTTTCTGTCTGTCCGTCCATCCGTCGCTGTTGGGTAGCCGCGCGAATGTCTTTAGTAGTTAATCGTGAGTCATCTCTGTGTTACTGGATATAAACAGACCAGACCCGTCACTCGTCGCCTCTGCTTAAAGGCAATGGCTAATAGCACTGTTATTATGCAATGGCTGCAACTGCCACGGCTTGGCTTAGTTTGCCCTTCACTGCGTACGATGCAGTGTTAATATTTGCGGACTCAAATTTGCAAGGGGTAGAAAATTAGAATACGAGCCTGTTGGATTGAAAAGCATCTGGCATATCCTTCCTGCCTCAGGTCGGGTTGCTATGCTCAATGCTCAAGTTTTTGATGCGTTCATTGCAAGTGGCTGTTGCGAAAAGTGAATGGCGAATGCCACAAAACGCTGAGTTCCTTTGTTCAATCTTTGTTGGGTACTTTATTTCAACGTCTTAAGTCTTATCATGAATAAAATTATTATTGCACATTACCATTAAAAACGGAACGCTTTCGCTTCTATACACATAATTATCTCATTTCATCTTCTACCACTTCATATAAACTAATAAAAGGTACCACCGAATTCAATTCCAGCACTCACACAAAGCGGAATCAAACGAGACGATATTTTCTTTATTTCTCTGTCCTGTTACATTAAAAATTACTTGCCATTGTGAAAACAGACGGCACTAAAAACATGAAGCTAATCTATCGCTTGATTTTTAATCCACATTAACCTAACGCGGTAACTGTGAATATGACGCGTTAGTTAATTTTTATGTAATGATCGAGTTCCTTGTACGTCAAGCAAGTATCAATTTGTACAGTTTATGCAGAACAGAAGAACCATTAGCCAAGTCAGTCCCTCAGCGTCTTTTCCATTAGGCACAAAGTTAGTAGTCAGATAAGTGATGCCTCATGCATGCGAAAGGGAAACGATGAGCGAAATTGCGCGTTGGAGAGCCAAAATGATTAGTGACCGGAAATTGTAAACTCGAACTCGCCTTATCTCTAATTGAAGGCATGAATGCAAAAAATGTCTTTAGAAACTTGCTTGTTTTCAAAATTTGTCGTGGTTACTAGGAATTATGCTCAATGAGGATATCGTACGAATGCCTTTGGCAGCCAAAAATCAAGAATCTAAATATCAGATTTACTTTTTGCGCTGGTTTTCATAAATTCAACAAGAACTTTTGAATACAAACAATTTCCCAAAGGCATTTTTTGCACTCATGCCTTCAATTAGTTATAAACTACTCCACGCACGGATTTAATATTCGACTCTGATTCAAAGTTCACCGCCGGCATACGTAATCTTTGCGAGTAGCGGATGTTTTGCCCGGTTAATCAGTGAGTATACGCAAGGGCAAAGGTCAATCAACACCGCGGCGGACTAACTAGACTGGAGGAGCACAACACCCTAATCTATACAACTTTTCGCGTATCATCCTAGCTTATCAAAAGTGCTTTTGATGTTTTGGGTCCTTTCAAATTCTCAAATCATTGAAGCGAACAGCTAACTCAACGAATGTGAGGCAAATCGCGTTAACTGCCAGTTACCTGTCACGGCTGACGCCATGAAGTTTTGGTACCTTTAATTTAAACGGACAAACAGACGTACCTTCAACGCAAATCGAGTCCAAAGATAAAGAATAGGCGATGTACAAAAATGACCGATTATTTCCAGATTTGTCCCGTCCGTCCAAACTTCGTAACTGAAAACACTGTGGATGTCCAGTGCACGGCAAACACTTACAAAGCTTATAAGTTGATCTCGTTACTAAACCTCTGATTTCGATGCGATTTTGATTTTAGACGAGCCTACACGAGAGCCGCCCGTGCCAAAGTGCTGGAAATCTGGGTCAAGCCGTTACTATTAACAATGAACGAGAGCGTTCAATAATTTTTGCACAAGCCAGGCAGGAGACTTTCTTCGCTCGCCTCGTCCTCGTGCGCGAGAGTCTTCTTTGTGCAAGACGACGGGAGCGAGAACTGAAACGAAAGCCTAGTCGGTGACTGTTCACTGAAACCAGAAGGAAGGAACGGAGAGTCAGTCAGCGTAGTATTATTGATCCAAGAGCCGTACAATGGAACCGTAAGAGAGTGGGTCTGGTCTCGCTTTTCTCTTCCAAGCAAGTTGTATACCTATCCAGAATCTGCACGGGTTGCAGTTGCCGTTACCAGTTGCCACGTACGTACGAAAAGCTATGGCAAAAAAATTTGGCACATGCAAAAGGAAAAGCTCGGTTTTTTGGCAAAGGCTCGAGCGGAGGAAGTCTGCTGTGAGATAACCGGCACTGGCAGGGCAAGCGTTGAGAGAAGGGGACGAATAGACTGTACATCGCATGGAGCTAATGAAAGAAATGAGATTCATTGAAATAGAGTTCATGCTCATGATCGTGACTTCATGACTTGGAAATCGGGAACCAGTATTTTACCACTGAAATATAAATATAAATGAAATATTTTTGTACGCAAACTAACCCGGCCGTAAATACCGTAAATTATGCACGCAGCACGCGGCGTGTACTTGTGTGTCCAGGTCCAAGAAAATTCTGCGGCTAATCATGTCAAATCAAATCAAATCGGAAGCATCTCTTCGCCTTTTGGGAATCAAATCAGACATGATTCAATAATCCGATTCGTATTTTGTAACAGGCATAGGCTACATTTCACTAAACCACAACAAATGGAACGGAGTTGTGACGGCATTTAATCATTTATCATTTGTGAGGTTAGAAATTGCATCTGACTAGCCAGGACCACGAGCAGCATGAATATTTAACGTTAGAAATGGCTGGATAATAATAAACCGCAAAAAGTAAGTTGCGAAATGCAAAGAATTACTCGAACTCCAGCGGAAACGGAAAGAACAAGCGGAGAGATTCATTTTTTATTTCACACTTTTTATCGTATCTCAATTCGAATTCTTGGATTCTCGATTCTAGACTCTTGAACTTGCATCCGCCATCTGCGCGGTGCATTCATTCAGCCAGTGAGCCAATTCACTACCACTGTTGCTACTATTTTGGTCACGGGCCATCAGCCTCGTGGAATTTGAGCCACAGTTCTCTCAGTGCTCAAGTATTGCATGTGTGAATCCTGAATGAAACTTCTCCAACCTACTAAGCTGGGTAGAAGAAATAGTTTGGCAATGATTTGATTGCATATT
This sequence comes from Mesaphorura yosii, assembly GCA_009869945.1. Lineage (NCBI taxonomy): Eukaryota > Metazoa > Arthropoda > Collembola > Poduromorpha > Tullbergiidae > Mesaphorura > Mesaphorura yosii. The sequence continues at coordinate 107,864 of WIXG01000065.1, read as the reverse complement.
ATAGTCCTACGTTTGCCTGTGAGGCTAAAATCAACGGAAGCAGAAACCGATCTTGACGTGAAGAAATTCCAGCAAGAAGGCAACCCACGCAGTCACGCAATGATGACTCCAGCGTATTAAATTATTTGTAGGAGGCAAGAAGCGTTTGATTTTCTTGGCAAATGTTTACGATTACAAAGTCAAAAGGCAAAGATGAGATGAGATTTGTTTTGACTGCTTGACACGTGCCCTGCCCTGTCCATTCCTGGCAGGAGCCCATATATCAAAGCCCGAATTAGATTGAAATTGAGGCATTAAGACTTCAGTCATGAAAACTCACGCAAACGTGGCTAAATATTCGAGATTTCCTTCGGCGCACCGCAAATATTTTGATCTGCCCAAGCAGAGCACGGCCATTCCAGGTGCTTTCGAGAGAATTGAGTCCATTGGAGCGACCTCGCCAGCAAACTTGATTTATTTTAGTTTTGGCCTCAGATGGAAAACATAGGAAATGTTAAAAGGCGCGCGCAGAACGAAAGTTCATACCTTGCACATGTGCCACAGTTGCGGAGACTTGCCTGTGACTGAGAGCAATCCACATATTATTGTCAAAATCGTCAAATGTAGGGCCCAGTCACTCCAAATCGTTCTGAAATGTTGTTGTGATCATTCTAACAGGTGTCTACTGTGATGTGATAAGTCAGACAACTGAATTCATAAGTTCTTGTATTCTGCGGTGACAGCGGTGAGATGGTGAACTTCACAGGTGAGCTAGCATAAATTATGATTATTGTGTTCGTTATGTTAGTACTAACACCTATTGCTACTTCCCGCATGACAGGCTATCAGTGACATGATCTCTCGATTTCATTGGCAATCCAGTCCGTGAAATGACTCGGCTCCGGTAGCTGATGGAGTCCAAAAAGGAGAAACGAAAGGAACGCAAGAGGAAGAAACTACTCGCTGAATACGAGTTGGCAAGATCAAACGACGAAATGAAAAGGGTATGTTAAGATAGTTAAGAACTGATGAACTTGTGCGCTAAACTTCAAGTAATGAGTTTATGGTACTGAAAAGTTTGCACATATTTCTTTTCAGCCTGGAGAGTTGTTGGACTCGGATGTGGCCAAACATATGAAGTTGGAAGCAGAGAGTTCCACCCCAAATTCTAATGGTAGCTCGAAGACGAAAGTGATTCCTAGTGCAGAAATTGAGTCGCTTAAGAAACAGTTGGAGGAGCGCAGACAGAAGATTGCGGAATTCGAAGGATTAAAATCAAAGTTGAATTTTCAGGTATGATTAATGAGAATGAAATGCAAAGAAAACTTTCTGTAATCTTGTTCAATGCAGCCCAGGCAGGAAATCTCTACACCTGAGCCAATAAGGGATTCTCATGGTAACGCAAATGGAACAACTGCACCAGAGCGTCCGCGTCTAAGTCCAGAAGAGTTCAGAATTATGAAAAAGCAACTTACTGAACGCAAGAAGATTCTGGAGGTATACACGAACCTCATCTAAATAAATAACCCGTTCGTCAAAAGCTACTTTTATAATTATGCTTTTTCTGGATAGAAATTTCCTAGGTTCCAGCTTCGGGAAGCAGGATTAACTGCTTCGTTGGCACAGAATAATTCAGATCGGGTTCCAATTCTGATGTGTGATGTTCAGCATTTGCTTCTGTATACGTTATGTGGAAACAATGGGATTAATCAGCCACAAAGGTAAGCTACTCTTTAGATTCTTCTACGCTTCGTCGAGTTCCGTGGAATTTTTCCAAACGATTCTATTAATTTACTCAGGTGGTGTTCCATTCAAAAACACAATAACATAACACACATGGTTGCCCTTGTACTTGAGGGGTTGTCAACAACAGATTTCATGGTGAATGAACACTTATTTCCACATCTCAAACGGCATTTTGAAAATCGAGTGGAAATATTGGCACCATCTCATTATGGAAGCGGAGTCCCTCAAGAATTAGCTTCGGTTCCACTATCAATAAACCAGAAACACAAAATCCTGGAAAGTAAGTTCGAAGAAGTCGGATTAAGCATTAAGCTTTATCTACAAGTTCATTTGATTATTTATGTATTTTAGAGTACGGAACCCTCGAAGCTGCAGTGAGCTCAAGGGAATGCTTCAAGGTCTTTCGGTCAATGTTTCGAATTCAAGTTTCAAACCCAACAATTGAAGCCCAGGCGCCGGTGCTAAGATCTAGCGAAATCCCAAAATTACCACCTGGAGACATGTTTGATCGGACGTACTTACTCCTCTCCCCAAGTCAAATGCTCAGTGAAAACTTTCCACTGTGTCTTGATAATACATTTTCTAAGTGAGTGCAATTCAATACAATGCTGCTTCGAAAAGTTAACATTTTTGAAGCAATAACCGATTTCTAAAACTTTTCAGATTCGTGAACTTCAAACATACCAAACCTGAATACAAAGAAGTTTCTCAGTTTTCTCCCATGTTTGCCATCGATTGTGAAATGTGTATGACAGAAGTTCAAAGTGAATTGACTCGCATTTCAGTTGTCAACGAGCAGTTGGAGGTAGTATGTCTGGATTTGATTTTTCGTTGTTTCGTTCCACCAGTTAAATCAGGCGCATTGTTTTCTAGGTCGTATATGAGTCTTTAGTGAAACCGAAGAATCGCATCGTGAACTACTTAACAAAGTTTTCCGGTATTACAAAGGAAATGTTACAAGACATTACCACCACGTTGGAAGATGTTCAAGCTGCTATTCAAAAAATTCTCCCGGATGATGCTATTCTTATTGGACATTCTTTAAACTGTGATTTGCAAGCGATCGAGGTAAGATTCAAAAAGTCAAGCCTTAAGCGCTTTTGAAATGGAGTTCTGCTATCAATTACTTTTCAGATGATCCATCCTTACGTGATTGACACAAGCGTCATATTCAACATGACACCCTATCGTGGGCGAAAATCGAAATTGTCGCACTTAAGTGAATACTTTCTGAAAGAGGATATTCAAAAGGATAAGTCGGGGCACTGTCCCACTGAAGACGCGAGCGCGGCAATGAAGCTGGTCAAACTGAAATTATCAAAAGGTGATTATACCTCAAAGTAACCTGCCTACTGCTTATTGTAAGGATTTCTTTGCTTTCACTTAAATAGGATATCATTTTGGTGACTATTCCCTAAGTCAGGACGGCAAAGGCGTTAGTCCAAGTGCTCCTATTCCTGAATGCCAATTAACATCTTCAATATTCGCCCATACAAGGAAAGTCAACAAAACAGGTTGGAATAACAAATGTTGTGGCGAGAATTTGTTGTTGTGACGATGCTTCACTGAATGTTCTCTTTCTTTCGTCTAACAGTAGCTCTTGTCGGGACAGAATCTATTCTTGAAACGTACAAAAACTACTCATCTGAAGACAATAACCCCGCTGTTTTCGTTCCGGTTAGTTTCTACATCGTCTATTCTAGCATTACTTATACCTGTAGTATGCCCGAACTCCAACAAAAACAATGTTCGATTTTCGTTTTCGAAGGTTCCTGAAGATGACTATAAGGAAACAATTTCCGCTCTCAAAGACGCGGCAGTGAACCACAATTTTGCTCTCGCTCACTTGGATGTATCCAAGAAATTGGAGAAAGTCAAGAAGTCGAGCAATCCAAACAAACTAGAAAAGTTTTTGAAGAAAGTGGACAAATGGTGTAATGATGTGTACAGTCACGTATCCTTGAACGGGTTTTGTCTAATTTTATTCTCCGGTCCGACGAATACAAAGACATTGCTAGAACAGAAATACCAAACTGATGCAAGCGACGACAGTTTTACTCTAATCGACAACCAAAGCTCAACAGAATCCTCTCAACAAGAAATCGACGCAAAAATCGACACGAGTCCACGCCAAGCTAATGGCGTGTGTTTCGTCAGCATCAACTCACCGAAAAAACCACGATAGCAAATTCCAGTCAGGATTTCTATTGAGAGGATCAAAATGAGCTGCCCAAATCAAGAAGAAAAAACTGTCGAAGAATACCAACCACAAAGCAAAAGAGTAAAACTACAAATGAAGAATATCAAAATCAAAGCAATTTTGTCGGACGCTTTCACTCAAGAGAGTGCCCTTGCTACTGTACATATCGCAAACATAATTGACCGTCGTGAAGCCACGAATTTAATGAACAAACTTCCACCACTGCCAACGTCACTTTGCCACTTGAAACGAATTCAGCACAAACAAGGCGTCCTGCGAATAATAATCGCGCCTGCGTCCATGAATGAAGAAGATTCAATCACTCGAATGAAAACAACTTTACTGGAAGGAAAAGATGAAAATTACTTCAAGGGGCTAGACTTGGAGTCCCTGCAAATGGTTCAAGTGCCTTCTTCTCAGCCACTAACTCGAAGCCAATACAACGACATCTTAACTTACTGGCCTTGTAATTTTCATCCTGACAAATCCGTTGAGAAGCTGTTGACTGAGGAGAATTGCGGGTTCAGCCAGCACGAAATCAGCACAGTTGAACAGAATGTGAATAAAATTCTGGAATCAAGTGAGGAGAACGGAAATAGGCCGATTTGCCTTATTCATGATGCGAACGAAGTGTTAATTTGCACGTCTGGACTACCCAATGAACAACATGCCCTTAAACATTGCGTCATGATGGCCATTGACGCAATTGCAAGACTCCAAGGTGGAAAACCGCTACCGAGTGCCGTTACCGGTGCCAGCCTGGAAGGAGCCCAAGTTCAAGCGAATTCCAGCCGTCCACGAGATACACCAAAGGATTATCTCTGCACTGGACTGGACGCGTATTTGACACATGAACCATGCTTAATGTGTGCGATGGCAATGCTGCATTCAAGAGTTCGGCGAGTCTTCTTTATTCATCAAAGTCCTGATGGAGGCCTTGGGTCTAAAGTTAAACTGCATTGTCTTCCAGGGATCAATCACAGATTCAGTGTATTCCATGTTAGTGTAAGTTGATAATTAAGTAGAAATTCTAATTATTCGTTTTTGGCGAGAAATTTTTAGGAATGAAATGCTTTGTCTTGTGCAAATATTATGAAATGAGCTGTATTTTGACATAATTGTTACTTGCTTTATCGTGTTGCATATTGTACTAGAAGTTCGGGTAAATAAATACTAATTAAATTGATAGTGGAAATGGTGGTGAGGGTTAAATGCGAGATTACGAATTCATAAAAACACTTTCGTGGTTCTGCCCCACGTTCAAGATTCATGATTGATGGCTGGAACGGTTTGATAGAAATTCACCAATGCCCACATTTTGCATTTGCTCTTTGGGTACTAATCTATTCAACTTAAAGATGGGGTAGGCAGACTTTTCCGACGAATAATTCTGAGATCACTGTAATCCATAAAGCCAGTACAAAAAATATGTACGAGACACCCACCTGCACAGAAAAGGCACATCATGGTTGGACATTGGTCACAACACGAATAAGATTACGAATCGCGATGCAGACGAGGCACAAAAGGCTTACTTGGTAGGAATTTGGCAGCTGGTATGGCTCGCCTCCAATGGAATTAATGTGAAATCCGACAGGGAAAATGACTGCGGCCAAGCAAAACAGGACCACTGGAGACAAGAAAGAAAAATGAACGCATGAAACATTTTATGGATTCTTCTTCTACTCAATTAGTTTTCTGCTGCTGCTTACTTGCTAAGAATCCAATCCATCTGGCATGCGAAATGACACTTCTTTCCCAGTGTGACACAACTAGCAGGACCACCGTCGTCGTCACTGCAATGCAGCCTACTAGAATACACAATAATGTGATGTTCCATTCCAGTGGCAGTGTTGGACTAATGCAGATTTGTGGGCGATTGTGAACTGTGATGCATTCTCGCATCAGCCCGAGCCTCGTATCACCTGAATTAAAGAGTAGGCATTTAGGCATGATGGGATACGTCAAAACGTCTTATTGATGAATGTTATCACCTACCTGCTACATCAGTCACTACCCAATCAGGAAGTATCAGGCTGACAATGGAGAATATGTCCGCTATCACGAATAAAACTGCTGAAATGACTGTAATTCTGTCCATATTGTCTTGAGGTTTGATCCTAGCTTCATTTCAGAGTGTTGATTAGATTTATTCTACTCAATGGGAATTAACGCAATTAATTCGTATCAGTTTCCGAAATGAGATTTCTCTTTTTTTAAATTCTCAATCATAAAGAATCGTAAACAAAAACTCATGATCTCGCTCGGACTCGGAGAATAAAAACCTCACGAATTCACACGAGTGTAGCCAAAACACAGAGAAGTTCTTGACAGATTCTTTCAAGCTTCCTGTTAACATTTCATTCTCATCGTAATTCTCATTCTAATTCCCTGATGCAGATGAGATCAGGCCGGATCCGCCAAGGCGTACAAAGGTTTCATGATATCAGTAAATCATCAGTAGTATCCTGCCAGATTAGCGTCATTGCTTGAATTGAGCAAAATTGAGATCATCGCGACTTCCAGACTTGCCACTTGCGAGCGAAAGCGATGGCGGAGCTTAGCACATAAGCGAATTTTTAATCCACGCACGAGCAATCACGACGAGATGACACGGCCGAGCGAGGAGAGAAAGGAAAAATCGTGTTCGCGAATTTCCATTTGCCCAACACAGAATTATTTATGTAAACACGAACCGAATACAGAATTTGGCAGAGTCATTCAGGCCTGAGCTGAGATACGCTGTCCGCAAAGAACAAGGAAGGCCACGACCACAAGACACCGTGTCGATATTCGTATTGAATTTGAAGTTGATTTACGAACACAATTTATGATCACCACGAGCAGAACATCAATCGCCAGCAACGTAACGCTACTGTACAAACGGAACAAAATTATCAGTTAAATAGGCAGTTAAGAGGTTTGTCCCATCAATTTATTGACTGTCATCCAAGGAGTGTAAGTCCATTGAACTTGACTTACTTTGTGAAATTCTCGAATTCATTCTTGACCGCATGCGTGGCAGGTGCGAGTGCGAGTCAGCCGAATCGATTGAGATTCCTGATAATAGATAGTGACAGTTATACACTGGAATGGCAATGATGGCAGACACGTGCGTTCTTTTTGTTGTTTAGGCTGTCGGAAATTCCAACAGTGCCTCAGAGTCAGGATGGATGGAACAACTGGTGGAGAAAGTAACGGCCCTGATAATTCTGCCAGTGATGGAAATACACCGCAGGAGCAGGATAACAACGTAACTTCAACTGTGGATGGCCACGTGGGAAACAATGGAGATGTAAAGAGCAATTCTGGTGGCACAAAAACCATCGAGGCCAATCCTCCAAACAGTTACGAAACAACGATTCCGGACGAGATTAAGGATAAGTACAGCAGCAGTAGCCAATCCAATGCTGAAGAAAAGCCCTCCACGTCCGCTTCTTCATCAACACCTTGTGTAGACGACCTTAGCGCTAGTATACTCAAAAGACTAGAACATAATGACAGCGAAGAAGATATGAGCATCACTGAAGACAGGCGGCCGGAGCCGGCCGAGCCGGGACCTGAAGTTGAATTGCGAGTGATCTTTAACAAAAATCCAATGCCAATTAAGATTTCACTCAAGAAAACAGTCGGTACGTGCCATCAGGGGTTTCGCTCACAAGTGAACTTGAATGAATCAATCAGATTTCAATTTCTCTTACAGGTGATTTGAAAAGGATTGTGGAGAAGTCGACTAACGTTACCGCAGCTCTAATGAAGGTCCTGGTCAAAGGCAATGCCAAGGACGAAGTAACATTAGAATCATTAGGCCTGACAAATGGATCGAAGGTTCTAATCATTGGAACAGCTTTGTGTGATGTAATGAAAGTTGCTCAAAAACCAACTGAGAAGGAACTGCAAGAAGAAACTGCAGGCGTCAGTTCAAATGTGCCTAAAAACTGGTGTTCCTTGCCACGACATCAAAAAGTTATTGATAAGGCAAGAAACTTTTGCGGGTTGAACTTGAATTTCCTCTTAGCTTCTGCGATCGAAGTATAATTTCTCGATGTTTTTGGTCCAGGGTATACCCGACGATGTGATGCCTGGGATTTCAAATTGTAATGATGAGCTGCCACCTTTTCCAATATCCGGTAAGGAAACCTTTGCTAGTCATCATCTTTGCTGCTTTACAATACCAATACGTATTAGTAAATAATGCAAAACTTCTTGCACTTTTTAAAGGTATGGTTGGTGCTAAGGGGTCGAAGGTTCGGCTAACTTTTAAACTTGAGTCTGATGAGGTAAGAAAACACGGCCTCCTTAATGCCTAATTCATGCTTGAATATGAGCTGTCAACTGATTTCCTTTGATCCAATTTTAGCTATGGATAGGTACAAAGGAAAGAACTGAAAAGGTACCTATCGGAAGTGTCAAGGCAGTCGTGAGTCAACCGATTACAGGCTTTGAACACTATCACATCATGGCTATTCAACTGGGCCCTACCGAGGCGTCTCGATTCTACATCTATTGGGTGCCGGCCCAGGTTAGTTTCATAGTTTCCTAAGCTCGTGTTGTTAATCTGACGCTAATTTGTTGCTGCCAATGCCAATGTATCTCATGTATCATGCAGTACGTGGAGGCAATCAAAGCTGCTCTAAGCCCATGAAGACTTTTCACTTACCAACGGAACCCAAGACTAAGACGCTCAATCGAATTGACTCAACTTCAACCCTTGTAAGCCAAAGTAGTCGCAAAAAGTTTCCACATACATCGCCTACAAAATTAAAGCTAAAACTAGAAAATACCTTCAGTGATTGTATTCGAGTAAGCTATGTTCATATTTTTTCACCATGTTGCAGAAATTGGTCTGTTTTGAAATCGGACACTCAATTCGGATCATTTCTTCAAATACTTCAGTTCAAAAGTGCAGAACGCGTAGGCTAAGTTTTGTAATTATTTATACGTAACTCTTAAAAGTATCTGCGGTCATTTAGATCTGTTTGAAACCACGAAGTTAGAAATAGCATGCAGTAAGGCGTACTTTGTTACTTTGGAACATTTTCTTTAATGTCCAAATAAACCAACTTGTATGCAGAAAGTAGATACTGCTTCATGAAAATTGCCCAATGCAAACTTTTATTCAATCATCACCAGTACCAGTGGAAATTATGCAATAAGCATTCGAATCGAAATTGAAATCCACATCGCTATATCACTGGCCAAAATCGTTAGAAACAATTGGAACCGGAGAAAAATGTAAAGCGATTATCATACATAAGTGAGCACAACTAAAACATTTGACTACGTACATTGGTAAATGTAAAGGCAATATCGAATTATCATTTTAATCGAAGCTTATCAATTCAGCCGTATTAGCATCAGCGGTCGACTTCGGTTCGTTGTGCGTCATCTCAGGATTGGCGCCGTTCTGTTGTGGTGGTGCCACATGCATTTGTTGCTGTTGTGGGTAATATTGTGGTTGTGGCTGTGAATGAGGAGCTCCCGGAACTCCATGTGGAGGCATCGCAGATTGTGCTTGCGACTGCGGTGGTGGCATTGGGCCACTTGTAGCAGGTGGCATAAACTGATTTGGATACGATTGTTGAATCTGCTGTTGCTGGTGGGGCTGTCCTCCCGGAGGTGACATGACCTGGCCTTGACCTTGCGAATTCGGCGGCTGTTGTTGCTGCTGCGGAGGCGACATGTATGGCATGGGAGGCTGCCCACTACTAGGAATGTAATGATTAGCTGGCAAACCCATTTCAGGAGGTGGTGACATCATGTATCCTACAAACAAGATTCGTCAAGTTCTAGGCCTAGTATCGGATCTTATCTAATGACTTACCTTGTGGCGGTGGAGGTCCATAGCCATAAGTTCCAGGTGGTTGGGGAATCATGCCAATTCTTTGCTGTTCAATCCTGAGCTGCATTTGTCTTTCTTGTTCCTGAACTCTCTGCAATGCCATTTCGCGCTGATATTGAAGGTACTGATTCTTCTGTTGCCGCATAACTTGGAGCTTTTGTGCCATCTGGTATTGGCGCTGTCTCTCAGCTTCTTCTGCTATTTGGCGTAATCGATCAGCGTGCTCTTTCCGGAGGGCGTCCAACGCGTCTCTTGCATCTCGCACTTGATTCAGTTTGTCCTGCAGCCCTTCGTAGTAGCCTGAAATTAGTTGAGAAATAAGTATTCGAAGTCTTGTAGAAACTTCGAATAGCACAAGCGAATCACTTACTTCTCCAATTGTCCTGCGTTTGAATATAGTTAAGCAGTTGAGAATGTAACGCTGTGATATTCATAAACAGACTCTGTACAGAGTTGTCATAATATATGGATCTTCCACGACTGGAGTTAGACTTCATACGATTCACGAACATTTCAATCTGTGCTTTCAGAGCCTCCATAAACGTGTCAATTTCTTCCATTTGATCATTCTTGTCACGATTTTCCTTTACCGGTGCAGACGGTTGGAAATTCATCACGTGATTGTAAGTAGAACTTGCACCAGATTTGTCAATACCGAAACTGGTTGTAGTTTTCGTAGGCATCTCACTCTTCTTCTCATCAACTTTCGTTCCGTGGCGTGATTCCCAGTAATCGCGATCCAAATATTTAGCCAATTCGGGGTCATCACTTTCGAAACCAGTGTTACTCTGTCCTGGAGCGGATGATGACGACGATTTCAGCGCTGACTTCTTTGGTGAAGATGACGAATGATCGGTAGTGGTTGGATGATAGTAATGCCCACTCTGTCTTTGCTTCTCGCGTTCTTTCGCTTCTGCCTCCGATTGTGATATGGCCAGAGCAAGTTGAAGTTGCTCTTCTTCCTGCAGCTCTTCGTCTGTTTTACCCTTCGGCTGTTGTTGGGATCCCGGCTAACGTAAACAAGTTTTTGTTAAGTGGGTTCAATAACTTCGTAGGAGTTCCTAAAAGCGGTGAACAAGAAAGGAGACAAAAGCAAGCATCTATAGTCTACATTAAAGGCTATGTTAAGCAAGGGCAAGACAAGACAAGCAAGCATTATTTCAACGAGAAGCCGTGTTAGAATGCCTTGTTAAAATGGGAATGTACAATGCATGACAGTCAAAACATTATCGAAACAAATTCAAAGTGGTTTAGTAGGGTTAATGTTGTAATTTAAGTACGAAAGTTTGAACACGCAGTAAGGGTTAGTTAAATCGAATAAAGTTAAACGAAAATTACATTGGATTTAGTTTTGGCTTCAGCGAGCGACGCGGCAATTACTTCATTGAGAATATCATCCATACTAGAGGAATTCTTTGAAGATTGATTAGAATTTCTACGAGGTCTATACAACAGAGAAAGCAAAAGACAAATTATTGTACAAAATTAAATGATGAGTGAAAACAAGCATTCGCGTTTAGACAAATCAAAGTTCAAAACACCATTTGCGTCTAAAAAATCACTCCTCCAGCATTAGCTGGGCGTACCGTTGTGGTTCCAGATGGATTCTTATAGGCCGTTGAACGACCCTGCCCACCCTGCACCTCATCTCTCAATCTCATTAACATATCAGCCCGATCGTCAATGCTAGAACCACTCTCCCTAAATTGGACATTTAGATTAAATACATTATTGTTACTTTAAACACTTGAACTTCGTCGTCAATTTGAGGAAGACCACTTTGAAATTGAGAAATCAAGCCAATTCTTCACAATATTTTGAAAATTTTTGACATGACATGGCGATTATTCCGTGTTCATTCATCAGGGGCTGTAAGAGATAACGCGATTGTATGTGCACTTACCTTCCGTACTTCTCAAAACATGCCTCGCAAACCCGAACTTCTTTCTCAATTCCAAAATTGGGCAACGTAACTGTCTTCGACGAGCACTTCGCACAAAAGATTTGCCCACAAGCTCGGCAGTGATGCTGAAAATGAAACTATCACTTAATGGCAATTCCTTTAAGGGAAGGATACACAATAGAACCAATCGATGAATGCCACAATTTTTGATGCCCTCACCTTCCTGTTTAGCATTCCAAATTCAGTGCGGCAGCGATTGCAACATTCACCATCGGCCCACTCTGGTGCTATTTCAGCTTTGAACATTACATCCGTCTCAACAAGCGGAGGAAATTTTGAACCTTCTGCCCTCATGATGTTTAGGACGTCTTGAACTGCACGATAAGATGGGACCTTGCGAAATGCATGTGCCCATGTCTGAATCAATTCGAGCATCTTCTCTCGAACGTTTTCATGTTGGGTTGTCTTGCAGAGATCACGCAAATCTTCCATGAACTGCTTCGATGCAACTTCTTCATGAATTGGACTTCCACAATTCTTCACCAGTGATTCAAGGACCAAAAGTCCAAACATTGCAACGTGTGGATTTTGATGGGTGAGTTTCTTCTTAACAGCCGCGATTGCATATTTTGGCCTGAAAAAGATAGAAAACGCATTAAATTACGAACTTAGACAGTAATTTGCAAGGACTCCATGTCAAAATTTTGGTTTGAAATTGCTTACTGGACATCTTTCTGTCGAATCAAGTCACAAATAAGGAGAATTGTTTGCCAATCTGGTTCCAGCAGCAGGTTGCTTGTTGCTTTCTCTGAAAAGAAACACAAAAAACGTAATGGTTTTGTCAGGGTTAGGGCCAGAACCAGCCGTATTTGTAGGACAGTCAAGCCCACCTGGTATACTTACCAAGAAGCTTGTCAAACGTTGCGTGTCCGGTTGATCGAAACATTTTTGGATCTGAATTCCCCGATTCGAATTGCCAATGCCAGTTGTAATTTTCTACGATCTTGTCTCACAGTATTCTGTGGATTCGAGGAACGTTGTTGCTGAATAAGTATTAAAGATTTTATCCTGTACCTGTAAAGTTTGACAATTGACTTTTAATAGGATAATTTGAAGCAAATGCGTCTATTGGCAATATAATGAGTCATTGCCCAATATCAATGAGCCACGAAGGACTGAACTGATTATCAGAAAGCGTAATCGGATTACTCATACACATACCTCAAAAACAAAAAATGATATGCCTCCTATGTGTGCGATAGTCCTAACTCCTGTCCTGTACCTAATTTAAGGTCGCTTGCGTGGGTGAGGTTCACATAACTTACTCGCATTTAACGAACTTAAACCAGTGGGGTAAATCAAAAGGCATTAATCTGGTCCAATATACGTTATGCAATACCAAAGATGGAAGCGAGCAAACGGACGTTCGACTTCTATCGACCTTGTCTGGAAATATGTATCGAGCTAATTGAGCCTGGCGGTAGTGATTTGACAGAAATAATTAGTAGGAGGAACGACTTTTGCTAAAATAGCCTTGTAAATAATTTCGTACCGCAAATCTAGTTTGGGAACTTACCTTCGCTGGACGTGACTTTCTTCTGATAGAACAATAAAGAACTTTACTTTCTGAGTTTAATGTTGAATAAAAGTCACCTATGTTAAGTAGGATTACGCGTCAAGTAATTAAATGTTGAATTTTGTTCGAAATGATGGCTTAATAATTTAATACGATGAACAGTGAACATTGAACTCTGGTGAACTTATCCAGATTGCCTTCTGAACTGAAGTCTGTGTGTAATTCACAAAAACAGGCAATCGACTCTCACTATTCTTTTGTGAATAATACGATGCATTCAAGCTTTCAACTTTCAAGCTGTGTTGAAACCCAATCCTGATGACTCACAGGTTGGCTCAATCAGCGAGAACAGCAACAGCAAGCAGCGACCAAATAAATGACGTTTCTCTCTTGACTAACTCGAGTGTAATGATCATATGACTTGACTCTGAGCAATGAGCACCGACATTGGCAGTGACAATTACGAGGAACAGTTAACCATAATTTTATTTTTGCTTGCCACTGCAAGTGCAGCTGCAACTGCGGCTTAGATTGGAATTGATTGAGCAGGTCTAATTATAATTATGTCCTCGTCCAGCTCGATGCTGCTATTTTGGTCCTTTTAACTAGTCGAAAATTCAATTGCGTCGAGGGAAGCTACAAAAATTAAACAGGCTGTGCTTTGTTTTGCTTGGCATTTTATTGACTTTCTCACTTCATCATGAAAGAAAGTTGTCGCCTAACAACAAAGGGTTAAGTTTCATCAGGTACAAAAATGGTAAATCGTAAATTGGTTCACAATGGTAGAATGAGGCTCAGGTTTAATAATTACATTAATCAGACTAGAATTCACGACTACGACTACGACTAGCTTTCTTTCACAACAAAAATTGCAAATCTCGAGTTAAAGCTCTATAAGTTACACAACAAGAGGACGAGTGAATTCCGGCATCGCAAGAGGCAAGAACCGTGCTAATAGTTCTCCGGAGTATTTCGTAGCATAGGAAACACAGGCGGGTGGGGACTTGAGCAATTGCCGTGACCCGTTGATTGCGATAATTGTTCACTCAAGGTTGCTTAGGACTAATGATCTTAATAAGCTTGAGTCATGCGCATTCAAACAAAAGTTTTTTTTTCAAAATTCGACCGGGGAAAAAGAATACTATTCTCTAAGGCGGGTTTTTTGGGCCTTTTCTCCTTAAAATTAATGTTAATTCCTGGGCCAGTTAGCTTGGCCACATTTCTTTAAGTGAGGTTGTGAATTATTATGGAGTCAATCATGTCAGCTAAGTTACTGGCAGGTCAGCATATCGTGGCGCAATGTAAAATGCGTTATTGGCGTGTGCAATGTGCACAAGCACTAAATAACCATGATCCGCGCAGCAATTAGGCTAAAATCAACCCAATTAACTGCATGGCCTATAGTCACTGACGATTAATGCAGGACAACTTGACCACATGCTCGAGTTTTTACACCAAACCTTGAATTATTTGATATCTAAGAATAACTCGCTAATTTTGGTTTAAATTGTGCGGGATAATGTGGGCTACAAGATCTGAGAGTTTCAGGTTCTCTAAGCTTGACACTTGAGCTCCATGAACAGACAAAGCTAGCGCTCCAAGGATTTCTTAAGGAAAACGCCACATTTTAAAACGAGCATAACTTGGTTTCAAAACATTACTCCCTGAAACTTCACCATTTGGTAGTTCACTGCCTAAAATTTATGAATTAGAAGAGTTTGGCCCCAAATTAGTTTACAGTATTGAGGAAAGCAGAGCCCAAAAGAGACGCTTAGAGAATAGTATTCTTTCCCCAAGGCAAAATTTCCCCGCTGCCTTATGTTGTACTATTACTAGGACGTTTGACTCCATTTTGATTACTTGCAGAGCAGTTTCGAAAAAACTGACAAGTGATTCAGAGTAAACATGCAAGACTCAACCTTATTAGATTGAAGAACCTGGGGTTCTCAAGGTCCTTCAATCTAAGATAATATTAAGAGTAATATTAAGAGCATTAGTCCTACGCAACCTTGGGTCCACTGACAAAAAAAGGACTACAAATACTGTGACATGAATACCTGTCAGCAGATATTATGTTTTTGGCTGGGGGTTTGAAGGAGCTTGGAGTTTATGGCGTTTAGGCTGCTGGGTTGTCGGTTGTATTTCGAATTTCGGCAGTACAAGACCGAATTTAGATTGGATTCCGGATAAAATTGGCAATGCCACGGCGTAACCACCGATATGATCACTGTTTTCAGATTTGACTTGAGCCAAGCCTTTCACCACCACTTTTGCTTCAGAACCGGTCGGACGCCTTTAATAAAAATGTTTTTTTAGTGAAACGACACACGAAGAAAAGTAGGTTCTCGGTGTGGTTGAGATTTCCTACGGTACTCACGTTCCGGCAAAGTCGATATAGAACAATCGCTGAAGGACTTCGTACATCAAAAGCGTGACCCCAAATTGCGTGGAGGGCTTCACTAGCCTCGCGCCTTGCCATAATGCACGAGAACCCTCGAATTTAACGATTCGTTGCCAGGCGTCAACCACACCCGTGTATATCACTTGACCTGGTCTGGGTTTCACCTGTGTACGGAAAATGCGGCTTTGACGGCTTAAAAACTAGAACACAGAATGCCATACAGTCAGCAGTCAGCCATTCCAGCCTAACTCACCTGGAGCCTCGTCTTAATTACATCGAAAGGCATACTTAGCGGGGACGGCGGAACAGACGCGATGGCCCCAGCGGCAAGCAGTGAGAAGGCGGTATTGTAACCATTTTCGTCTTGAAGATACGTTTTTGTTCTTGCGTAAACTGGGAAAAATATTGCACAGAAGGGCACATCACGAAATAGGCAAGCCCCAAGCCCCTGCAGTCAGAATAACTATTCTTGTGAATCATTAGATTTTGAAATTTAATTTTTCTCATCCGCACCTTTTGCATGCCCCAAAATCCGACATCCCTCAGCACGTACATGGCGGTGATCCGCCTGCCAACCTCACCACCGACTTGAATGCGAATCTTTATCATTTCGATCGGATTCACGAATACTGCGTTAATGCCACCGGCGACTGCTCCAGCGAATATTTCACCCTACAATCAAATAAGTGAGCAAAATTCTCCAGCCTGATCAGAACTGTAAAATAATGCACGCGGAATTAAGCCAAAAAATATTTACCACAAGCGGCACTTGGCCTTTCTTGTTCATGAGATGATCTCGGATGAAATCGTTCACCTGAAAATAATTTCCCATTAAAGTTAAACTAGCATAATTAAGGCACATGAACACAGGTTCAACACTTAACAGTCAACTTAATCGCCTTCCCGAATCCGACTCCAAACAGTTGCGGTAGAATTCCTTTGTAAATTCCACGAAATCCTTCTCTCGTGTACGTTTTCATGAAACAATCCCAATTGTTCTTGTACATGAACCTGGTTTTACGCTGATTCTGCATCCTCGTCTTGACCAAGTCCATCGGGTAGACTGCGGTGGCTCCAATTGCTGTACAAAGCAATTGAAGCAAATGTCTGGTAAGCTAAGGAACTACGCACAAGTTGTGCATTAGCGCGCCTTGCCTCCAGCAGCCGAGCCCATCACAAATCTGTACAGGAACTCCAGGACCTCAATGAGAATGCTTCGTTCTTCCGGCGTCTCCACAGCCTTAATGTCAACAATTCGTTTGCCTATTCTCTTATAATATTGCTCTGGTGCGATCATTTCGATGTCAGAGTAGATGATCGTCTTCTCTTGGCTGATGAGATCACAGAGATGAAACAGAATTTCCACTTGCAATGGCGTGATATGACTCATTGCTTTGGCCGCGTTATAAAATTGACCCTTGTTAATTTCGGTGGTCCGTCTGCCCCGCGAGGCTTCCAAGTAAACCTTCTTGACTAGTTCGGTATTGTTGAGTAAGGAGTTAAAGGCCACGAAAAATGGATATGAGACCAAGCCGTCTGGGCACAAGTCAGTAGTGGCCTGAAAATATTTGGAAAATTTCGAATACGGGAATTTTTCGAGGAATTTTAAGCGGGTCGCATCTTCCTTACAGTGCGTAAGTGTTCGACAACATCCTTCGTCATCAAATGAGATCGGATTGTCGTCATAATCTTTTCAAATTCATCCACTGTAATGAACCCATTGTTATTGTACCGGCGGAAAGCTTCCGTGCCATATTCTTCATGAAAATCCTAGGGCAGGTAGTCAAAAAATTTCAGAATTAGCTGTTCACGAAACTGACGAATTCAATTCAACGATCGACACGACTTACATGCATAAACTGGCAAAACTCTTTGTATGACACCACGCGTTTCTTATCTTTGCCAAAGTACAGACTCACGAAGTTCCCATTCAAGTCGAACGGAATCTCTTTCTGCAGCGTCGTGTGATTGATGATCGATTCAAATTCGTCGAAGGATACTTCGCCATTCCCACTCGTGTCAAACAACTGAAACGCTGTGCTGTACAAGGCGTCCGGGACGCAGAGTAGGCCCTCAAAGTTGAGGAACTCTTTGAACGAGATCAGCCCATCTTTCGACGTGTCGATTATGCCGCCGAGGGTTTTGACTGAGGCCCGATTGTAATCGTCGGTCTGGTAAAGGCCCAAGAATTTGCGTACGAAATCCTCGGATGTGATGTGTTTCTCTCCTTCGACCTCCACCGTCGCGTACTGAAAGTCAACCAACATGCATTGCAGTCGGCTTTGCAGTGAGCTTAGTTCAAAAATCACTAATGAAATACCTTGTTAAAGATCTCGTGAAGCTGGGCTTCATTTCCTCTTTGCAAATACGCAGCTGATGGCTTGTTCAGTAAGTTGTTGGCCTTAAATCATTCATCAATTACAGCTTAGCTTTGAACTTCATACCCGACTTGACTTCATTAAATCTAGGGCATATTAATAGACTTTCTCACCATTCTAATCAGTTCCCGGTCCTAAGACCGTCACCATCTCACCAGTCGAACGCCAGCATCATTTGCTCGTCGAAAAAGATATGGGTGATCTTGAACCTCGTTTTCAGAGCCAGCCTCTCCATTGTTGAAGATATCCGTTCAAGTTCAATGCAGTGAGACTTGTGGGAAACTTTGACACAATATGCCGCTGACTAAAATATTCTTACGTGTAAAGAGTCAAACGAAGATCGTAGGTTTTGGGTGGGTGTCATTACAAGTATTATGAGTACTTTGTGATCGTTCAGGCAAAATTTGGGCCCTGATTGAATTCCATAAACCTGACCACAAATTTGATTTGCAAAAACTTAGCGCTACACATGCGCCAGTCTTCCCAGAGAAGAATTCGACAAAGAAGAACATTTGAACGCGAGTTTGTAAATAGCTCGTCTTGTGGAGATCATGTGAAAATTCATGCATGCCATCGAATCTCTGAGACCTGAGAAAATTTTCGAGTCTTTGTTGCTGCGTTTCGTTGCTTTTCACAAACTACATCGGCTGCTGCTGCTGCTCATTCTGAGGGCAGAGTGCAACTTCGCTAATTGGGCATGGGGCTAATTGTATTCATAATAAGAATGGGATTACAGAACAGCGGCAGCGGCACACATGGACTTGAGCCTGAGCAAAGCGGTAGAAGAATGGATCATTTTTCTCTTGCTTGGGTGAATCAGCTCGCAAATATGCTTATCCTGCTTATCGCATTTTCAAATATCAGATTCGGGATGTTCGTCACGCAAGCATGCAACGATCTGTACTGTGGTAAATTGATTTCATTGCGACCGGGGAGTTCCATGATTGCGAAACCACAACCCGCACAAGATCGATGGCAACTTGTATAGTACATTGCCTTAAAGTCATCCTCTTACACAGTTTCTATTGGCATAAAGGAGCGTGGCTGCGAACTTGAGACTTTGAACCACAGCCAAACATTTTAATAATGCCTTCATTAATTAACGGTAAAATGATCCTCTTTTCGTTTCTTCTAGTCTTAAACTCTTAGATCATACATGCACCATACCCTGGCCATTCATTAAGCTCCAGCATTTCACGCGAAACGCGATGTTTTAAAATTAAAAGTATGAACCCCAAGTTTTGTGGTTGACCATTGCCATTGGCAAGTCACAAATGGAGACGCGGAAAATGCGGAGGCCTGGAGGCCAGTGCTATGTTGCTAGTTGTGGCTTGCGCGTGCGCGTGCTCTATTTAAGTTTTACGCAGCGCAGTTAAAAATATTTAGTCTGACGTCTGCACTGACAACAAATCAAACTACGCTGCGCTGTGCTGCTGAAGGTTAATGCGCATTATAGTCACTGTTTAACGCTGCGAGTGTAAACCGACTTCGACTATCATTGCTCTTCAGGTTCAGGATCATATCATCATTGCTACGATACTGTAATTAGGAACTAGTTGGCTGTTGACTCGGGCTTGTTCAGTGTATCAGAACCGCAACAAAGTGTCGGCAGCTGTACTAGTACAAGACTTAGCAACAGAATAGCGCTGCGCTGGAGCCATAATCAGAGAATGAAATTGCTATACCTAAACACTAAGCAGCGTTATCATTCAATTTCTTTTCAAGTATCAGCGTTGTTTATTTACACCCACAAAAACTGCACACGTACACGTGTGGTAAATAAAAACATTGAGCAATAGCAAATAGCAACATTTTTCATGGCTTCATCATGTTCCGCTCCGACTCAAACTCTTAAATGAAGTTCGTGTCTGTCTGTAAACGATGATTGAACGAACGAACAAACGATTCGCATATCTTCATTGACTCGTTGGGATTTCGTCAGATTTCGCACCATCCGAGTGCCGCGTTTAGGCTGCGCGATATCGTTCCTGATTGCGCTGTCGGCCCGCTGACCTGGACTGTTGCAATCTACTATGCTTTTAAACTAAATTTGAAACTATGAAACAATAAATTGTCGAATGAGCCGATGATTGGCGATTGGTTCAAGTGCACCGAACGGTTGAGCAACACGAGTCGACGAATCGAAGTGAACCTCAATTAATTTGCTGAGAAATCATGGTCGATGTCGAGTCAATGCCGATGACTTCACGTGTCCACGTTCTTTATGAAAAATATCTTGCACCGAAACCTCTGGTTTGGACCGGTCCGTACCATCCAGTCTTTGAAATCAAAGACCGGCCGGCCAACCCAGTCACGAAGTCTGCGGACCCCAACGGCTAATAACAAAGCAACGTAAATACCGTCGTAAAATTACCGATACCTCAAAGGAAGCAGTCCGAACAAGTGCCGAGTGCAATCTCAAGATCAGCATCAAGACTTATGTTTGCTGCAGCTGCAACTTACTCTTCCATTTTAGGACAACTCGCACTCGCAGCAGCCACAATCACAATCACATCAGAGCGGAGACGGAACAGAGAGCGAACACGTGATGACATAAACATCCACTTACTCACCCAGTCGCCAGTCCTCCACGCACGAAGTGCATGCTTTTCATTTATCATTTTACATCTGCGTTAGGATTCCATCATTCCATTTCATATTCCATGTGTCATCCATACTGCATCGTGACTTTGTTGTGTCGACATTTGCCATTTGGCGTACATTCCTTTGATTTCTACAATTTCTGCCCATAACAGAATCCGATGATTTCATAATTCATGCAGCGAAGGTCGGGTCACGAGTAAGAGTACGAAATTCGGACCCGAGCGTCATCGCGAGCGTGTGTCAAGGTTAACACAACACAGCGCTGGCGTTAGCATCGAGTCTTGTCTGCATTTTTAACAAGTGTCTGGTCTGACGACGCAGATTCCTAAAGACGTGGATTGCACGCATTGAAATTCATCTCTGTATGTCTGTATGTTGTGTCTGGGAAGAGTCATTACAAAAACTCCATATCATCAGCACAAACAAAATGCAATCATCTACAATAAGAATTCATACAGGAGATTACACGCGGACGTGGATAATTATCGACGAATCGCGAGTATGTACGCTCTTGTTGGCTGCGCGGTATGCTGGGAAATACGGACACATGGAATGGATTTCAAATATTCGCAACATCATGCATGTTGGAACTAAACGACTGTACTCAAGCCAGTTACTCGGAATCAACGTAAATGCTGGTGCTGTTTTAATGGAATGCTATGTCGTTCTCCTAGGTACAAACTATAAACGAGAAATTCTGTGAGGTTCGACGGAAGGTTTGAATGAATTCTTCCATATCTTTTGTATAGTACACGAAGAATTGATTCATTTTGTGTACGCAGCGCAGCGCAGCGCAGTTCGTACGTAACGTGTGTACGTATTTTGTGTTTGTACACAACACAACTTCAGAATAGCGATACTTTAGCCATGCCCATGCTGTGGTTGGCCATAGAATTCGCATGGCATCTCACACGTAGACGTGCACGTTCTCTTCACGTTGATGTTGATCATGCCCTGTTCTTGTTCTTGTGACTGCATGACTGCGGGCTGTGATGCGGGTCTTGCCTTACTCCTGCTCCTGTGCTGCTTTGGCTTTTAAAAACTAGTTTTCTTGTATAAATACACACACATACACAAAATACACATCATCATCACTTAAAAACCAAAACAATACGATTTTTATTTTAGGTATTAACATCACACCATAAACAAGCAAGGCAAAGTGCATGCAGGCAGAGCTCCCAGGAGGCTGAATTGTATCCTCATCTACTGCAGTGAGTCAGTGCGTTGCCGTTTGCGTTGGAATTAATTACGAATTAAGATTTTACGGTTGAGTTGATCAACAGACAGACTGCGACTGCGAACTACAAACTGAAGTGACGAATTTACTGCACTGGTGACGGAGACGGTGAGAATAACGTCGACTCTTCGGAACTCGTGCGCAACAATCAACACTGCGGAGTGTGATTCGGGGTGACTAATTTGTTGATTACGGTTACTTCAGTGATCCTCGAGGAGGCCGAGAGCAGCAAACGTCAGCAAGAAAGTGAGCGCCACAACTCTTTAGATCTTGTCCTTAACGATGCTCTTCCAGGTTCTGATTCGAGTCTTTCAAAAGCCAAACTCACAGCACTAATCAACTGGCTGATTATGTTTCTAATCGCTCAATTATTTCATTGAACAGGATACAACATAACATCTTATCGAGGTGTGTCTCATTTGTTGGTTTCATTAATCCATCGGTAAGTAAAAGTAAACATTCATCTAAGTAACTTGCTAATGAAGCTTCTAACTTAACTGTTTCTTTTCTGATCTGTTTTATCCTTCCTCCAATTTGATGTCCATTCGTGCATCCTAATATGAACCCTTGAAAACAAAACTGCAACACATTAGGCTACGCTCAAGAAGTTGGTGCTGCAGGAAAGTCTACTGGCAATAAGGAAAGGTAAGTTGAATAACTCAAAGTAATGCAATTGCAGGCAGAGTTTTCTAAAAATCAAATGCCAGTCCATCGTACATATAATACTAGTTTCGAGAGGCAAAGGCTTTCGTTTTTTAGAAGCTGCCAAGCTACGACTTTATAGTCTTTATTACTATTCATTGCCTGACGCTGAACAAGCTGCATGTCGGTTTCCTAGCACTTCGGCCGTACTTACAATTGCAAGGAATGCACAGGCAGCGACAGTATAGGCACAGGTGAGGTGCATTGAACTGATTGAGCTGCTGAACGCCTGTTCAAATTCCACGTCTAAGTCTAGACTTGTCGAAGTCTAGTAATGCGAAAAATCTTATCTAGCGGAACAAAATTTGTATTATAGGTAACCTTTAAGAGGTTTTGCATAGTTATTTCTCTTTCATTCTATCGGCATCCAAATTTTAAATCAAATTAGAGTCTCACGAATTGAAATATATTCGACTGCGCTGCGGTCGTAGATGGAATTCTTGGAGATATCTAGACAGTAAAGCTGACATCTGATGTGTCCGAAGAACTGAAAGGATGTAATATTTGGCTATTTGGTACGACGCTTAATTTACTGAGTTTAAGCAGATCAGTAATAACAACAAATATTTATGTCGATACTTGCGAAAGGCTTACTCATTTGCTTAACTGCGTAAATTAGTCAAATATAAAATTTTCATTTCCTTGAGTCGTTAAAAGTATTTGCATTCTATTCGAATTGCCGGAGTGAGAAACTAAAGCTAAACCTTGTACGATCGGGATACACGACACATGACGATTAAAATGAAGGTTGTGGCGCGGCGCACGACAGAAGTCACAGAAGTGACTGTAACTTCACTTGAGTTGAAAAGTGAACCCTCACAAGCTCTTAACAATTACCAATCTGAAAATTAAAATCCTCAAAATGAAATAAAAGAATAAGAGTAAACGCTGAGGTTGAGTTCGTGTCTTTCCAGGAATGCATAAGCTAGAAAATGAGATCCTAACTTCCAACAGCTATCCAGCAGTAGGCAGCAAGTTAGTTGTAATGGAATAACTGGATAGTGGATACTTCAATTGCGAAGGAATGAAGCCCATATTCTTAGTTCTCAAAGACAAATTCAATTTCTATACTTTTAATGAGGTTCCGTTTTCATTTTCTGTGTCATGTAGGCCACGTTCTTATTCTAAGTGAGCATTGTGATTACGTACGCCTTGAGTCAGGGCTGTTTCTTCAGGCTTATTCTCAATTACATCTTTCTCTGTATAAAGGATTAAATTCATTAAAGATTAATATGCTCTGTTCCGCTAAGGCTAAGGAATTTGCTTCTGATTCTTCAATGCATTTTGGTTGCACAGTTGCAGGAAAGGTTGATTAAAATCCTTCTGTAAAGTCGATAAGAGGAACTGCTACTGGTCGTTGCTCTGTTGTAATTAAAGACACGGAAAAAAACAAATCGGGTCAGTCGAAGTGGGGTCGATAATTGTCATAAATTTGGGTTGAATTCTTCTGTCTCATATCTGCACATTCCATAAAATTCAGAAATGCAATATGTAAGGCGAAGTGAACCGACCTTTGCTTCTCGTCTCAACCTTTTGTGTTTTGTACTTGCTCAATGAATCAATCCAATTATCCTCCTGTTCAAATGAATGATAAATTGGCCGGTAATTCTCCCGCGTCATTGCACAATTGCATGTGCACCACAACATACCAGTTCAATCAGCGTCGGTATTCAGCGCTCATGAAACCAATTTCTCAAGTTTGCATTCGCTCAAGCTGCTCGTACCTTAAATTCACATTCCATTTTCATTTCGTTCCATCGCGATCTCATCGTTAGTTTTTTAGATTCTAGATGTAGATACTGGCTACCTCATTCACGAATGAAGTAATTGCCATTGCCATGGTGGGACGCGATCACAAATGATCAAGTGCACGCTTGACTCTCGCTCCTGCTGCTGCTGCTATTCCAAATTCACTTGTGAGCAGCCAGTCGCATTCTTACTGCACTTAAAATGTTTCCACTCCGTCTCGCCTCACTCCATATACCGCATATGCTCTACTCATACAATACACGATTAACGATTAGACGATTTGCAAGGTACTTTCTTTAGAATTGTGCCGAGCCGAGGCATGTAATTACATCATATATCATTGCAAACAATAACAATTCGCTTGCCATATGTAATGGGAATAATTTTCTGTGTTTGTTTTGCTCTCCGTTTTGTGCATTGTGCTTGTGCAGTGCATAAAATCTGTGGAAAATCGTTTCATGCACAGTGCCGACGTGCCGAGTGCTGCTGATGTGATTGTGATGAGATGCCGAGTTTGCTTAGACTCGGACTTGTTTCTGTCTTTGCTTTGCTGGTTTTTGCGAGTGCTGGGCTACGTGTTGGCTTGAGGCATGGTATGACATTGGTTTGCCATTTTATTGTTATACAATCTTTTCGGCTCGTGTTGCATTGCACTGAACTACACTTGCCTGCCTACTGCCTGCCTTGCCTTGCTCGCGAATAAATTGCTCGCCTCGTGTCAGTTCTGAAAACCTAAAGACCCAGCCTTCCCTCACCTCACTTCACGTATCTTCTGGGTATACTTTATAATTTAGTAGTTTCCTGCGTTCTGTGCCTGGGCCCGTGTAGCCTGTGTTTACTTTGTAAACTCTTTATCGTCATTTCTATAAACCGTAAACCCTGCTTTGTGGAGCTGGAGCCAACCGAGAATGCGAATGTAACCAGCAACTACATGAGCATGTATGTATACATAAGATTATGGTCGATGTCTCTAGACTTTTGTGGATAAAGCAGAGATTATCCGAACCGATTACATGCTTAAATCGAAATATGGGTTTGATAGAGTTCGTGGATCTTGCATTATAAGAATTTCTTGGAAATCCTTGCTTGAAATGGTTGAAATCAATGATGTATGATGGACCCTTCCTTCATATCATTCCTGCTGACACTGAACGTTGCGAAATTGAAATTGTTCAGGGCGTACGATGTAAATATTTTGAGGGGAGTTCCTCTTTCTTTCATTTTCTTTCTTCCACGTGCCATCTTTAATCTTCACCCTTTACCCGGATTCGATGAGAAGATGAGACTTCGAATGACTGCAGATTGCAGATGTGATTCCGCCATTTGCCTTACCTTTCTTCTTGCCACGGCCCACGGCACGAATTTTGTTTTTGTTTGGCAGTTCCTGGACTTTGGACTGTACGTATGCATATCCACAGTTTAAAGCTGCTAATTGTTAGCTCTTGCTGTAGCCAATCTCGGCTTGCATAATCAGCGACGGTGGCGGCGGCGGCAATATGCTAATATTCAACTGCAAGTGCTGTGAAAATCTTTATGTATGAGACTGACTGTCGTCATTTCCACCAGCATATTTTTAAATGGAGGGCTCGATTCTCGACTCATCCATCACACACCACTGTCTCAATTAGATCAATCTTAGCCATGCCAGTCAGTGGTAAATATTTGAATATGTTTTAACTTGGCTCTTATATAATCAGAATTCCGCCCATGCATGCCTTTAAGTTCAGTCTGAACTTTGCCGTGCTCTTTGCCTTGCCTGAATTAATGCGAGTGTGAATTGTGAGTATGCAGCAGCAGCTTCTCATCATGGCAATTGGCAACAGCCAAGAGTCTCATTTCGTTTCAAGTTTACGAATGTTTACATTTGAAAACTGGTTAATGGTTAAGTATAATACAGCATTTTCACATTGTACAGTGTGTGTTGGAAAGAGCGGAGCAGACGATTCAGACACATGCATTTGGCATTTGCATAGTTTGACCTTGGCTCGATGTTTTCAATTTTTTCACCATTCGCTGGTTTGCTTCTCCTGAAACCATAGCCAGCCAAGCCAGGTTACATCACATGTGAACCGGCCATAACATAACATAACTACACGCTGAGTTTTTGGCCATTCGTGTTGTCTGATCACTCTTCTGAGTCTTCCCATGCCATGCCACGATCAAAATGGTTATGCTCCTTCTCTACTTATCTGTTTGCTGTTTGCTGATGCTCTTTTTATTATTTTTGCACACACCACACTGCGACTGCCAGTGAGGACTGGAACAAGAGCAAGTGTATACAGAATCAAGACTCGTGATTCGCCATTCGCCAGAAGAGCTTGCACAATACGGGAGACGTGGTCTTTTGTGCACTGTGTTCATGTTGCTGTCTGGCATGCCATGGCATCATGCAATATTTATCCAATTCCCATTACAGCGTAACATTAGCATTGAAAATTGAAGTACGAGCAACGAGCAATGTTTTATCTCAGCCCTGTCTGCATGTCTAATAATACTTTGCGATTGCTATTGCTAATCAAAGTGTGTTTGAGAGAGACTGACGAATCATGAACGTTATTATTATCGATTTGATTTATACAAAACTTTAATTGTATTCCCTGTAAGAATGAATGCGATGTGATGCAGCGCGATCGGTGCGGACGACGTGGACGTGAACGGAACGCAATGCATTATAAATATCATTCGCTAAAGTAAACTTTTCCATGCCATGCACGGGTTTAATGCGAGCCGTGAATGCCAGAGTTGAATAAGCTTTCCCAAGGTGCATCTCTAAATGGAAACTTTAATAAGACTCTGAGCTCAGCCAAGCCAGGCTTTTTTGTTGTCATTGCCAATGCCGAGCCAAGCCAATGCAGCCGATGCCGTATATCAAAAGTAGGCATACTGTGGGAGATCGGTTCGGAGATCGTGAGAGATAAAATTATAGATTATAGCGATGGCGAGGCGAGGCGATGATGAGACGATACTCAAACATGGCTCATGGCCACGGCCGGCCGGCTGCCGTGCAAAACTTAATCTTTGATTCAGTTTGCGAATTGCAATTTCTTCGGTTTTGTTTACTTTATACAAAAATGTATTGCAAAGCTGCATTGAAAGAAACCTGGGCTATCTGGGATATAAAGATTTAAGGCATTTACGTCCGTACATCGTTATGTAATTGTTGTATCCTGGTACAAGCTAAAAATGCGGAAAGCACAATGCTGAGACAAGCAATGGCAATTTGGTGTCTACTTGCGTAGTTGCTCTACCTTTGTCGTCAGTCGTAGTTGGTGTTGATTTGTTGGTAGTTTAGTTGTCTTTTGATTATGTAAGTTCACTTGTTCGGTGAGTTGTTCCACGAGTCTCAGTTTATGGAACAACTTTTTATAGCTTGGGCTTGCATCACATCGTCACAAAGTGATACAAGAAGCAGAAACTCGTACTCGCCTGTCTGCCTGCCCTTCGCTATCGCTTCATTTATTACGTGTGGATTTAATCTTGTTTCTTGTTTGTACTTTATAATTTTTTGCTGCTGCACACTCACACAAGAACAATGTTCGATCAATTTTCAAAATGGCATGCCTTAGCGTTCGTGTTGGTGTTGTGTGCAAAAGCAAAATAATGAGCCACATGAAAACTGAGTCGTTGAGTGTTTCAGACATCTTAGCGTGTAATATAATGCATGCGCCGGAAAGTCTGAGTCTGCATAGCACATTCCGAGCCAAGCCAAAGTCATATAGCAGGCTGCAGCTCATGTGTGAATGTGATGAATCTCGAGCGAAAGGGCGAGCACACATCACCATCATCATTATCAACCATTTTAAACTTCAGAGCAACCTGTGACCTGACATGTTCCAGGAAATTGAAATGAGTTGGAGCCGTATTCCATGCTCATGTTCTTGGAAGCTGCAATTTTCATAAAATGTTTCCCACTTCCCGCAACAGAAACTGGCTACGGAGAGAATGTGCACGAAAATGGAAGCATGGCGCGAGACAGATTTGTTCGATCTACAGTCGGGCCCGAAAGTCTTTGCGCGTGACAATTGACAAAACTTGACAGTTTATTTTCTTCGAGCTCACTACAACAATTAATTTCAAAGTCTCACTCAAAATACTTTAGTATCTAATGTGCATTATCTTTTCCCGATAGTACTTGGCGTTGACACTAGTCTTTTCGTCAACGTGTAGCCCTGTTACGCCTTGCGCGCAGAAGCCGCCGGCAAACATCACCTTAAACGGAAATTTTGGCCGGAACCTCCTTCTTCCTATCGTCACAATAGAAGCGATTAGTACTTGAGTTTCGCTTCCTGTGCAGTTCTATCATAGTTTCGTCAGTCCAAAGTACATGAGCCAACATGGCGTCCGCGATTCTTCCGCCCTTCATCTTCGATAGTTTTGGCAAAGGCCAGTCGATCTTGAATGTTTTTGGCACTCAGTAGTGGAGTTGTCGGCTGTCTGAAGTTTTTCCGGCCCCAATTTGTCTGCTTCAGGTGACAACGGGCGGATTCTTTGGAGATTTGCTTGCCCGGCATCATGTACCTGTCGCTCATGTTCAGTTTCTGTGCAATTTCCCGCAGAGACTCCCGAGTTTCTCGTTCATTGCGAGCTTAATTGTTGCGTTAATTGTCTTGGGCGTTGACTTTGATGGACGACCAGACCGTTTCTTTTCAGTGATCGTCTTTCTCGTGGCAACATTTCGGACAGTATTCCGATGCACTTTAACTATGCGTGCTATTTGTGATACTGAATACCCTTCTCTTAACAGCGTTTTAATTTGAATTCGCTTAGTTAGATTTGTAGATAATTGGTTGGGCTTCATTTTAAGAAAAAATTCCAAATTTAATTCACAATTAAAGAAGTTGTAGAGATTTTTGTTAAGCCCATCTTCCCGCGCGCTGAATGCACAAAGACTTTCGAGCCAAACTGTAGAGCCAGCTGGGGCTTTTCACTCTCTTTTCCTGTTACCGCAAAGAGTGCAAATGGCAAGGGCAAATGGGTAAATTTTTGCAAATACTGCAATATGCAATTCGTTCCATGCACTGCACGAACTTTGCCTTTCCCTCTGGGAAATGCTCGTTCCAGAAACCGTCGGTGTCAATATGTACCGTAAAACTTGAAAATTGCAAGAACTCATCGACCCATCACGCAATTCAAATTCAGCAGCTACACTGTATCAAAATCGATTGTGTTGCTGACGCGTTGGCGTTGCGTGCGGTGGCGTGGTAAAAGCACAATTATTTCAGACCGTGTAATTCGATGCTCATTCCTAACTCGACCCTGGAATCCATGCTTAATTTCGTGGGTTCATGCCCCGTCCTATCTCCATTGTGCATTGAATCGCTCTGCGATCACTGCTGACTGCTGAGCTGTTGCTGTCTTGTCTTTTGTGCCCTAATCTATATTATTGTGTTGTTTTTGACGAATGACGAGTGACTCTTCAGTCAGACTTGGTCGGTGATTGTGATTGATATCGCACATCGCGGGGCAGTAACATGTAAACGAAATACACGCATGCTGCATGCAGTAATTATTAAAAGTAAAGCCTGCTTATCATTGTTGTTGTGGACGTCAACGGCACAACACAAGCGCAGGCAGGCACAACATGCTGAGCTCTGACTTCGACTGTGGCTGCTCGATGATGACACCAGCAAAGCAATCAGCACGTTTACCATTCTGAGTCGAGCGTATTTACGAGAGACAGGAAAGTCTGACAGTGAAGTCAAGTGGCAGGGTATTTACATAATTACGAAAGATGTAGCAGGTCCTTCAAAGTGAAGTAAACGCATGTAAGCCACTGCGACTGCGTGGCGTGGCCCTTTAAGGTCCTTCATGCAGTAATTAAGTGATTTTCTGCCGCAAATCCCCAGCAGGCAGGCAGGCGACCGACCGACCAAGTTAACTGGTTCTTGTCCTCCATTTAACGTCAACTTAGACTCTCCCATGAACCATGATTATGATTATGTTTTGGGCAGGTCTTTTCATTTTCTTCTCGCATCGTTCGTCATCGCTACTACACGGGAACGGTGCAGCAACCAGCACAAAAACAAAGTACATTTCGTCATTCGCGTGAACAGTGAATTGTGATGTTATAGATTTTTAGGGCCTAATGCACGTTAATAATGGCAGCAACAGCAAGAGCGAATGAAAGCGAAGCGGTGTAGTGGTGTGTTCTTGAGCTTCTTGTTGCTAGCTAACTGACGACCTATTGCCCGTGTCCTAGTCCGTGTACTTTGTGTGCTGAGTGCTGTGCTAACACAAGGCGAGTTAACCGTGACTAGTGGCAGTGGTGCCTAGTGCAACTTTGTGCGGCCGCTTTTCTGTTCTCGTCTCACACAAGCGAATCAAGCCGCTGTGCTGTACTTGCCGTGCGGTGCTCATTCTCGATATTTTAGCGAAAGGTTGTAGTTAAGGACTTTTAGTTTATTTCTAGAACTTCAGCTGGCTGGCCAGTTGAGAGTTGAGTGCTGCTGCTGCTGAAGCTGATAGTGTGATTTCTTATCTTCTATCGCTGTAATAATTTATTGCTAGTACCAAACTACGTTACGACCACTGCAACTACAACACTTCACGTCCTTCGAGTTCCCTTCTTGCACTTTCTTATTTAATAGGCTACTAATTGAGTATTGATCCAAGTACATTTTCTAAGTTTTTCATACTCGTGATCATGAGCAGAGACTTGACTTGATTCTTGTGGTGCTAAATTCGTGTCAATTCTCACTTGTGATTCGCCATTCGCGTATAGCGTCAATGCTGCCACGCCAAAATAAGACTTTTTGTTTCGAACATTTCGAAGTGTCTCTTCACTTCAAACGCTGATTTGGATTATCGACTGTCGTCTGTGATTCTCATTCATCCATTTTGGAACCGAATAAGACTTGAGACTAGCGAAAGTAGAGTAGAGTTAGTGAGAAAGTGAGGCACGCCATTGTACAAGTACAAATACAAACCCATCACGCACGGCACGGCACGTCGACTTCCTTTCTTGATAAGAAGTACCGTGTAACTTATTAAACCCCCAACGAAGAAGCAATGCTAATGAAGTATAAAAAGTACAAGGAGCAGACCGGTGGGCTGACTTCTAAAGTAAATTTACGTATTCACTTTTTCATTCACTATTCTTACCTTTGTCTTTGTTATGCTACGTTATGTTGTGCCTGGACAAGCGATACCTGGAAACTTGAAAATGAATGAATGCTATGCATGCACTCACTTCCTATGGCTAGTTACTAATTAGGGTTTCATGTTTGCTGCTTACAGATGTCTGCGATGAGCATGAGCAGCGTGGAGAATGATGCCCTGGCCCTCCTGGCATTAAAAGCCGCACCGAGACGGGTTAGCTGGTCATCAGACACAGTGCAGAAACCTCCTATAGGACGACTGGGTAAGTTATTTGTGTCATTTAATGAGAGAATGATTGGGCCCATATTTGTCGAGGTTCTTAATACAGCAATAAACTGACCCTTCACGTAACGACCAAGCCTGTCTTTAAAAATCTCCAAGCAGTGTTTCAAGGTCAAATGCAAAGTAACTCCTTGCATAAGAAAGATGTATTTGTATATGTACATTTCTACACTAAAGTCTTGCATCGTTCGTCTTTCCTGAGTCTCTTGTTCTTACAAATGTTGATGTTAATGTTTTCTCATATTTTTCAGAAACCCGTGATTTCGAGTACCTGATAAGAACTAAGCGAATAGTAATTGGAAGAAATTCATCGTCGGGCAAAGTCGATGTAAATATGGGAAATTCATCGTTCGTCTCACGTCGTCACATTGAGATTCGGTACGAGGCACCGCATTTTTACATGGTAAGACGCACATTTCTATTTCGGGACTTTTTGCTTATGGTCATTGACATGCACTGAAGATATTTATTTTGTTTACTTTAGAGCTGTTTAGGAAAGAATGGAATTTTTGTGGACGGGATATTTCAACGGAAAGGACCATTTCCACATCCGAATAGCAAAGGTAAGGTTTAGGTTAATGATTAAGTGAGCAATTATTTCCAATGAATAGACTAGGAAGTCTGATGACGGTTGGCAAGTATTAAGTTTATTTTTCGTTTGGTAGAATAGATTAACGGTGAACAACTAAGAGAATGTCTGATATAAACACGAGTAATGAGGTTAAGATTGCTCATTTGAAATTACCAGGTTCAAGATAAGTAAACACGGTACACATGTTACAAACTTTTGGAACAGCAAATTCACTTGCACACATTAAGCTAAATCGCCGTCCAGTATTTTTTAGGATTACAAGTCGTAGACCAAATTTGAAAGCTCGTGTCCATCGAGGAAGAACAGCATGATCTCGGCAGTAGGATTCGGAACCAAATGTTCATGAAGGGTTCCTTGTATTTTATGGAATCTGGATGAGATTCTCTCATCGTGAATTCCAGGATTTTTTATCTGCTTTTACTACGCTTGCCAATTTATATGTGCAATCTTCCATTGATTCTTGTACAATTCATATAGACATGACCAAATCCGAATTTGAAATGAACTTCGATTTCTTGATTCTTCGGAAATTTGTCAGGGTCTTCTCTTCCTTTCACTGTAAGAAGTCATTCTCGGTCTCCATAAGCAATTTAAGCTGATTTTCCTCCAACAGATGATCTGAAAATTCATTTGGTACTTTGTCTTGAATTTGTTTGGCATCAGATCCCTTCCGCGCGTTCTCCAAATCTCACGAGATATAAATGTCTCGTACCTTCGTGCCGCCTTCGTTTTCATGTGGTTGAAATTAGGGTCGCTGAGGGTTGACTGAATTTTGATTAGTCTTACGGCGTGAAATTCTGGATCAAACTCAGAACTCAATTGTGCCACCTATACGGCTAAAGCACCAGCTTCAATTTCTTATCTTAAAATGGCATTGTTGAGTAAATTGGGCTTCGAAAAGTCGGCGCTACTTTGGTTTGACTCTTGACTCGGGTCACTGCAACTGAAAACATTCCTTTGAGACGCCGTTGTGTTTGATGTGGATGGCGCCTCGATTTTTACTTGGCGAAACTGTAAAAGTAAATGCAAATTAGAACAGGAAATATATTTCATTGTCAGAGTCCACTGGATGGATTACTTACTGACTGTGAATGGGCTTGTAATTTATCCCTTGGCTCGAACAGCCTTTTGCATAGGGTACAACTTAGTTTTCTATACAGGTGTCCATGAATCTGCAATTTAATTATTTGGAACCAATCGGAACAATGACTATACACGAAATCAATAAGAAATGAACTAAGTGTCTATGTTTACCTTGACTTTGTGAAGATTTAGGGTCGACTGTTGCTTAAAAGTCGAAGTGCATATATTGCACGTAAATCGGCTGGACTCATTGCTGTGGACCTGAAGGATTCAATGCAATTTTACTTCGAAAATACAGACTCGAAATGAAACTTACGTGAAATTTATGTGCGTTCAGATGGTTTTTTCCTTAAATGCTTTTCCACATTGGTCACATTTGAATCTTCTAGGCCCATGATTCTACAGCAAGTGCAGACTTCACTAAACAAAATAATACGAGCTTCATAGTACACAGCAGTTAGCAAAAGCTTATTGCTCGAATATGTCTGTTGCGGTCCGAAATGGTCTTGTACGCCTTAGGACATGACTTCCCATCAGTCTTCTCAGTGCAATGATATGGTCTAGGTACATAATAGGCCTGCCAAAGAAATACTGTAATTAGCGTCGTGTGATTAAACTAATTCTCTTGGGGTTAAGAAGATTACCTTTAAGTTCTTCGAGCAGGTTTTTTCTTTTGAGGACTTCCATCTGAAGACCCCAAATCGGGCTCCTCGCTAATGATTAACTGCCTTTTGTCAGCCATTTAAATTTTATCACAAATTATGTAAGACACCAAACAAAAAATATACCTTGGGGAAACGTTTAATCTGATGTGTACTGAAACTTGAAAATGTATGAAGATTAATTTTGCCGTGTATGAGCACAACTTTCTCTCACCTTATTCACTGGGTATTGCATAATGCTGACTGCTTCTTTGTTCATTCTTCTAGACATCAAAACATGGGGAATACAATTACCACCGAAATGCACGTTTAGATTTCCAAGTACAAATAATCGCATCTTCTTCGAATCTTTGGTCGAAGTGGAGCCGATGGATTCAAGTCCTTCATCTTCTCAAGATTATCAATCTAATGAATATTCAACTCAACAGCATTCTAGCAGTAGTAGCAAATTCACTTCATTCTCTATACCAAGCCACACTACTGTGAGCAACATCAAGAGAGAAGTTGGAGATCACGAGTCACCACCCCCACATCAGTTCATTTCACATCATCAGTCATCAAGCAGGGATCTCGTACACCCGATTCCCACGCACCTCAATGGCGGTCATCAAATGTACGGTGGTTCTGGAAGCTCTACTCCAATGAAGGGACATCCAAGCCCACTCAAGATTAATATTCCTGATCATGTGGAGGCTAATTATATGAGCCCGTTTCCGTCTCCAACGGGAACTATTAGGTACTGGGACTTAACATTCGCTATGCAAAGCGCTATTCTTAACTTGACTTCTAAACAATGATTTCGTTTTCTAGCGTTCCTAATTCATGCCCAGCTAGTCCAGGTCCAGGAAGCGGAGCATCTCGTAGGAATATTGGTGCCGATCTTCAAATGGCATTTAATCGTTCGGGTCTCAGAGAAGAGAAGCAAGAATCGGTGAGTTTCAGCATTTCTTAATTTCAGGCGAAGTTGTAAGAGTTGAAAATAGTAACTCCAATAATTTTCTGTTTCAGGATGATGGCAAGCCTCCATTTTCGTACGCCCAATTAATTGTGCAGTCTGTTAGGTAAGTTAACACTACTCTTTATTGAATGAGCGCTTATTAGTTTTGTGTATTACCGTGGTATTACAAATTGCAACAAAACACGTTATGAAGGAAACAAACCTGCTGTACCTTTTAGTAATTTTAAGAAGTTAATATTAACGATATTGAGTGATTTTACGAATTTATTCTGCGTCTTCTTCTTCCATCTTCGAGTTCTTGAGTTTCAGAGGCGTAATGTTCCGTAATGTAATTTTTCGTCATTATGACATGAGTCTGGCTTTCCGCTTAACTTCATTACTTGATGCAGCTGGTACTTTGACGGTGTGATCGCATTTGGAGCACTTGAAGTTACCAGGTGTCTCTTTGTGGTGCACATTTGCTTTAGGCTACTATGACTCTGTTAAAAAAATGTAGCCCGAAACTTAGCACACCTTTAATGATAACGTAAATCATAAGTTTGTATTACAAATAAACAAAAAGTTGATGATTTACTTTGTCAAATGGATCCATAGTGGATAACGACACCAGTCGGAGGAGGTTAAGTTTGTAACTTATTTGTGATTGCCGAATGACGGCATGTAATGAACTGAAAAACCGAGCACGAGAGAGAGCGAAGAAAAAGACTAAAGCTAAGAAAAGCAAAACTTGCGCATTACGAGTTGTAATTCTTTAATTCTCCATCCTTCCATTCCATAATATATGCTTACTACTTTTTTTTTACAGCTCAACACCTGACCATCAATTAACACTTAGCGGAATTTATTCATATATTACTAAAAATTATCCGTACTATCGGACAGCTGATAAAGGATGGCAGGTGAGTATCTTACCATTATGGAATGCAATTGCACGAACTGTATAGGACTAGAACTTAAATGTTTTTATCTGTTCACAGAATTCAATTAGGCATAATCTATCTTTAAACCGATACTTCTTGAAAGTACCTCGATCACAAGAGGAACCTGGCAAAGGATCGTTTTGGAGAATTGATCCATCATCTGAAGCTAAATTAATTGATCAAGCTTTTAGACGGAGAAGGCAACGCGGCGTCCCTTGCTTCCGTACACCATTCGCTATGTCGTCGAGGTAAGTAAAATCAAGAATTTATTTAATTGTGCAAAGTTAATTCATTTGGTACTATTATCCTTGAAATACAGAAGTGCTCCAGCTTCACCAACACACATGGGAGGATTGGCTACTCCAGATTGCATGTAAGTTGACAATAAGGTTTATTATTGCTAGAAAATAATGAACATGTACTGATTGAATTAGAGGAATAATTTTTTGATACAGGTCAAGAGAAGGTTCTCCAGGGCCAGAATACTCAGATGAAGGACTTAGCAATCACTCATTAACTCTTCATTCTCATAATGGTGCGAAAATTGTTCAATCAGCTCCGAGTTCTCCCAAACCAAGTAAGTCATACGAACATTTGCAACGCTTCGGCTTCCAGCATCGAGCCCTGAATGCAATCTATTATTCACTTCTCTGCTTTTCTGATACCGTGTTTAAAGGTGGTCTGGGTTCTTTGAATATGGGAATTAGTTCGAAATCAGTGCTATCGTCCGGAAGTGCGTATAATTTCATTCCTTTGAACTTTTATTCAAATGGACCACCAAAATTCGCGCAGGGCTCTTCGAATGGTATTGGAATTTCTCTGAATGGTATGGCCATTCAGAACGCTGAAAGAATGATTCATTTATTAGTAATAGTATCAACTGGTTAATTTTTCGTTTAACGCTAATTTTATCCGTCATTTTGGAGTCACGATACAATAACCGATACTTCGATATGAATCGTTCTTTATAGAAAGTACTTGAAACTAATTGCACGATATTTATAGCATGTAAATTGAATTTGTTTTACAAAAATTCAATTGATTTTTTCTGCAGGAGGTGCTAACAATGTTGTTTTATCACGTCAAGATGAGGAAATAAGTCAAGGACACCAGGTTCTTACTGTTCGTCCAGCTTTGTAAGGATTCTTCTAATTAGTGACACACATGTCTGAATATCGGGAGTGAATAATGAGTATGCGCTGCAATGTTTCAGGGATTTAACTGTAAATCAAGCACAGCCTCCTCCAAGAGTAACTGTGACGGCTGTGCCCGCTTCATCAGCAGCTTTATCTTCAGCCAGTAGCGGAGGCGAATTGAATGGAGTCAGCACAACGTCGACTGCAAACAGTTTTAGCGGATTGCTTGGAGCATCAAATAAACCAAAGAGCGGAAGTTCTAGCAACCCGGGAAGTCGAAACAGCTCACCAATACCGAAAGCTCCCATCTTATCTGGAAATGCAAACGACTATCAAAATTATACAATGCAGCGAATTATTAGCGAAGCACTAGAACGAAGCAATGTTGGATGCAACAACAGAAACAAAAGTCCGACATTCAAGAATGGAATTGACGACAGTCCTCCGAGTTCAACAACAAATGGAGTTGGCAGCTCTTCACCAAATCCAGATGATTCGCGCAAGCGAACTCAGGAGTCACGGTCAGGATCTGATGAAGAGATGGTGATCGATACTTCTAAATCTGTTAATGGAATGGAAGACTCTTCTACTTCGGCCAAGAGAATGAAAGTTTAACTGCCGAAGATTAGTTAAATTCTGGAACAAATGATGGCTAAACATTTGTGTAAAGAGAGCATGCGACAACCCGGCAGGTTGGTTTAATGGAATTGCTGTACAAATTATTTTGTTCATGTATACCGCTTATTTAGAGTAATTAATTATTAATAATCAATAATCATGAAGGCTTTATTTTACTTTCGGTGATGCGTTCTATCCTGAAATGGTTTGGTATTCTAGAAGGTTTGAATGTCATTTTGTATATTTTTGTGTCTACGCCTTTGCTCACTAAGTTCTCGACAATAAGTGAATTGATTTCTTTTCCTTTATGCTATGAACAACCTCAATCGACTTTGCATGACTTGACACAGCCTAATTAGCATGTGCATTTTCAAACTTGACAATTACGCATTTACCTGACTAACTCATGTACATTTCTTTAGAAAAGCAGGTCTTGAACGTAGTTATTAGTACAAATTGAAGGGCTTAAACCAAAGCTTCAAATTAGTTTCCTTTTGAAGGCTTTACAAGTAGGTTTTTGGTTGTTCCTAATTTAAATTCGTTGTGCGCACGCACGCAAAATACAAATACAGAACCCAATGAAATAACCACCACGCTATACGTACCAAGATCTATTTATGTATTTTTAAATATTCCTAAAATTACTGATAAGCTTCTATTGTGTTGGCAAGTCAAGCGTTTCGTTCGTTATATTTTTGTCCAAATTGCCACTCTCCCTGCATCAGAGGAGTTTATTATTTTATTTTTACCGAACGTAAGAAGTGAATTAGGTTTAGAGACTAGCGCTAGCTTGTACTAGTAAAATATATGAATTACGAACGGAGCAACTGTTTTATTACTATTCTTGATGTAGTTGAAATAAGCAACGTTGCACAAAATACAAAAATAACACGCAGTAACAACCTAACGGAAATATTTCGTAGTCAAAATGTTTCTAATTGTTATTTAGCTCTTACTGTTATCAAATTCTAAAGAATTACAAAAACGACAAATTATATTAACGATTACGATAAAATTACGTTATGTTACGTGACAGATTTTATGATGGAACTCGTGCATTTTTCTTTTGTTTTTATATGCTATTGTTAAACTTGCATTTCATTTTGATGTTGTTACAAAAAGTTAAGAAAATGAAGAACATAGACAAAAGGGAGAAGAATTTATTGTAAGCCTAGAAATTACTTACATTTAAATTAACTAGTGCTAGACATGAATGTAGTTGCTTAGTTGTGAATGTTAACTTCATTCAATTCAACACCTTTCTTCATGTAATTTATGTGCAGTCGTGTACGACGTACCTTTCCCATTCTCTCGGCCCCAAATCATGTAATGTAATGTGAGATAAACGAAATGCAGGGTTAAAGTTGGCAGATGGCAGTTGGCAGTAGGCTTAAGCATTAAAGGAGATGGACAGGACACATGATTGTGATTAAAGTATTGCTACTACTGCAGCTGCTGATCTTGATCTTTAAGTCAGGGTTGGGCTGGCCTAGAATGGTGTTGGTCATTGGTCATTTGACGGACGATTCTCGCCGTAATTCTTAAAGATTGTATATTTCTAGAGACGTGCTCCAGAGATAAGGTATTTTAGTTCTCCTTAACTGAATGAAATGAATCCCATCTTCATAAACATATGACGTATACTGTAAAGAGTAAGGTACGATAATTACTTTTAGCATGGTCGATTAAATAATTCAATTCATATGTGCTTACAACTATTAAATGAAAAATTCAGGAATAAACTATACAAAGAGTATGTATTCTGGATTTATGGTGGCAATTTATTACCACCGGCGTGCTCGTGCACGAATTTATTGTCACTGCTCGTGGTCTTTGAAATTTGACAAGAATTTATAGTCAACCGCAGCCACATGCTTTTGAGAGCAGCAGACCCGGTCTCTCATAAAAATTCCTGATACCCTCTTAATCTTAAAAGTTGTCCAAAACAAGCACGGGTGGGTTGACTCTGACCGAGATGGAAAGCCGCATGAAATACGATGTCACATTCTTCCGTGCTCCGAACGTAGAAGTTCGCCATGCTTTGCCTTGCAGTTCAGGACAGCATAAAGTATTTGGCCCACACATTATTAAGATCGAGTGCTCAGAGTCAGAGTGACCAAGTCGTAAAGCTCTGATGAAAATGTGTGTGGGTGCGGGAGAAAGTAAAGTAAAAGTAAAAGCGAGTGTAAAGCAAAACTAAGACTAGACCCAAGAAAAGCGGGAGCGGGACGCAATTATTTCGCACAGAATTACAAGCTGGGATGGACGAAATGCGAGAGTGAAACTTACGAAGAAAGTTTTACAAGCAGCAAAGCAAGCAATGACATTAACTACCAACCGTATCAGCCAGAAAAATGGAGAAAGCAACAAAAATGTAATACTGCATGTATTCCGTATCCGGACGGCCAGACGCAAGGCAGAGGCAGAAGCACAAGGAATTATAACTTTACTTTCTCCCAGTTTACTTTCACCCAACTTTTCTTACTTTACTCCGTGCAGTGCAGAGCTTCGCAACATGGCACTAGAAACTAGAAACAGAAGCGAGCAAAGAAGAAGCAGCAGCAGCCGCAGCAGTTGCTGATTTATAAAGCCAAAACTCAGCTCTTCGACTCTTCGCTCCCGAAAAGCACCCGTTTCAGTTCTAGCTTCATTACAGCACAACACAGCACAGCGCTAAGACTTGTGACGACGAAGAAAGCATAGCGACTTAGCAATGGCAATGTGCTGCTCGACCACTACCAAGAAAAGTAGCTCTGCTGGAGGCTGGAGCTGCTGGAGCCAGGTTTGAGAAGATAAGTAGTAAGCAGTAAGCAGTAAGCAGTGTATTGGTATTTGGGCCGCGTAGCAAAGCAGGCTGTACGGCAAAGCAAGGCAAGAGATTCGTTTTAAACTAAGGAAGCAGGAAAATTCCCAGGATTGTGCGGCACGAGTTGCTGATGAGTGAACAACGCTGGAAGAGGAACGTGAACGCTGAAGTGCTTGTTTTGCATTTGCTTTCTCTCTCGTTCCCAAAAACCTGTCGTGTTCCAGTGTGTCGTGTAATGTGAATCTTGATTGTGAAACCTATCTTTGATACTTGATTGCAGCTGTTGCTGGAATTGCGTAACACTACACTTTTCCAACTGCAACGCAGTGCATGTGACGTGATCTGAAAGAAAACTCTTCGTGTTCAGGAACAAATCAGGTCAAAATCATTAAATTTGAAATTTGATCCAAGACCAAGCTGTAATAAGAAGCAGGGCTTGAAAACCAGCTGAAGCAGCAGTACAGGAGCATTTGAGTGAACTTTCCGAAATCTGCAAAGGCAGCAGGTGCTTTTAAGTGGTTTGAATCTGTGCATCATAAATAATTTAAAAGCATATTACTGAGCGTGGAAAACCAAAAGCCAATAACAGACAACAGGCAGGCAAGAAGAGCTCATTATTGTTATCTCGTCCAGTGCAGCAGGAGCGAGCGTGGAGACGAAAACATCTTTGAGTCGAGTTAATATCGAGATTCACCAGGCAGGAAGGCAATAAGACACGAACTGCAGGAGAAGAAATTGGAGAAAGGTATCTAAAATATGAACGTAATAACAATTTTATGAGGTCATGTTACGAGTTCAACCCGCGCGTTTGCGTTATGGACCATGACAGAAAAATGAAAAAGCAAAAGAGAAGAAACAAGCGTTGCATTGCATGAAATAATGATAGATCGATACAATACGAGTACAATAAAACCCATGTAGCCTTGTTCTATTATTCTCCAAAGTCCTGATCCCAAATGACCAGTGGAGGCACAACTCAAATGCGTACCCACTAATAAGGCATTGACTATTAGAAGAAAGAATCTTCTTCTTGAGCCCGAGCCCAAGCCCAGCCAAGTCACAAAGTAAACAAACGAACTAATTGCGCAAATACATTGAACTGACAACTGATTGATTGTGCTTCCCTACGTTTCTTCTGCAATTCTTTCACTCTTGAATTCTGAATCTTTACCGTTACTGTTCTCCTCTCCGCCTCAGAATCCAGCTCATTTCCTCTAATTTCGGTCTCTCGACTCCACCAACTACGGGTATCAAGCAAAGAACAAGAACTCGACTCCACAAAATCACTCGCCACAAAGAGAAAAAGCTGCTGAGTAAAAATCGAAAAATTCAATAACAAAAATATGTGATTTGATTACATTTTCCTTTGAAGCATTTCCTGCAATGAAAATGAAATGTGATATGCGATGAAATGCAAGCAGTACAGTGCAAAGAAGTGGACGTTGACGACTGGCTCGGTCATTACAGACTTGGATTTGGACTCTTGAACTCGTTTATCGTGAATTGACTGACCCGAATTGTATCACTTCCTATTTTCAATTTTTCATGGAGCAGGTAAAAGCTCAGCTTTTCACCGTTTTCGAATGCTTTCACCGTCTAACGTACGAAAAATGTGTTCTCCATAGCGTTTCACGGTTTTATATTGTGCTTGGCCTGAGTATTATTGCAAAAATCAATTTATTCTTCCGGTCCCATTACTCCAGAGCAAGAATTCCAGAATACGCACAACGTAGACGTTGATCATTGTTGTGCGTACCATTGCAGTCGCCATTGCCATTGCCCTGTCCTTCGGGTTCAATTTCGCTAACTCAGCTCGAGCTGATATGAAAAGCTCGCACTCGAGTTCCTTGACACCTTTTCACTCTGTGCCGTGCCATGTCGATGTCGATTGTCAGTTAGCGCACACCCGAGAGGATTCCATAATAGGCGAATACACCGAGTAATTGGAATTGACATGACACTTGTGTTCATGTTCACGTTCTTGTTCTCATTCTCATTCTTCTGTTGGTGTGCTCGTTCATGCTCACTTATTGCAATCC
This sequence comes from Mesaphorura yosii, assembly GCA_009869945.1. Classification (NCBI taxonomy): domain Eukaryota; kingdom Metazoa; phylum Arthropoda; class Collembola; order Poduromorpha; family Tullbergiidae; genus Mesaphorura; species Mesaphorura yosii. The sequence goes on along the minus strand of WIXG01000065.1, from coordinate 65,350 downwards.
TGCAATGCAATATTCAATTTTCAGCAGGGCATACGAGTACGAGTACGAGCACAGGCGCGAGAAGATTGCTTTGAGCCTCTATTTTGAATTGCTGGCGTGGCATGTTATTGTTATTGAGAAATATTGAACTATATTGCATTTTGTATCGCATACAGGATTCTCACGAAACGACGCCTGGGCGCTGAATACTGGTGCTGTTGTGCTTTGGACCGTGATAAATGGAGAAGATTGGTTACATGTCAGAAACATGTCTGCTTGCAGAATTTTCACTTTGAACTCTTGCCACCATTCACATAACTAAGAAACAGTGAAGGTAGTGTGGGTGCGCACAGGAAATGAAGAGCGGCTGCTGCATTCAGGCGTGATTGCAGATACAAGCACAATATAAGAAATCGGCGGAGAAAGAAGCAGAGAGCAGAGAGAAAGCAAAGAATAAAATGACAAATAATAACATAGGAAGGACATTGTCCTGGATCGAAGTGTGTGATTTGCGCGTGTGGTGTGGCGTGGCGAATGTCTAGCGCCGCGTACGTATAATGTGGGAGGACATGAACATACGTTTGCGTTGATGGCAATGGCGATAGCGAAGATGATGATGAAAACGGCTTCTGCAGCTACGTCGAATCCTCCGCCTGTTCTTGGACTTGAGTTGGACGACGCAGCGACCCGCGAAGCCCACGCTGCAAGTGAAGTGTGGATTTTATGAAGAATTGGTCCATAAAATATAAGAGTCTGTGAACTGTGAAGTGAAAGCAAGAGAACCCAAACCGAGAACAATTGCGAGGATCAGCAGGAATGCGTCCACGTCCACGTCTCGAGAGAGACGCAAGCTGAAGCTGCGATCTGCGAGCAGAGCTGCAAGTGTCTTTCATTGTGAACGTACTTGAAAGCCAGATTTTAAACGCTACGTCCACGTTCACGTTTTAAAACTTAACTGGAGCTTTTGTCTTGAAATTCGTGTAATCGGGCTCACGAAAACTTTAAATCCAAAATCGATTTACTTTAAGGCTTCAGTCTCCTGTGTTCAGCCACAGCCGTGTTCGTGTTCTTCAATTCTTTGTGTGCAAACTTGATATTCAAGACAGAGAAAGTCGAAAAGAGTGCAGCAGTCTGCAGTCGGCGAAACAGAAAAGAACCTCCATCTATAATTCCACATACTTAAAAAGTCATTACAGAACTTCAGACTTGACTTGACTGACTTTGCATTCGCCTTCCATTTCCACTTTCGCTTCCATTGCGTTGTGCACGTACTTCAAGTTAACTCATCCGAAGAACAAGAGATCGAATCAAAAAGTCATTACCGCTTGTTGTACAATATGCATTAACTCGTAACAGTTCTCTTCCTGCCCTGCTCTGCATTCTGCAGTGTTTTGCGTGTCAGTGACAGCGAAAATTATTGTCAGACTCGTGCACTCGTACAAGAATAGCTGCTGCAGTTTGGGGCTTCTAGCTTCCTAAACAAAAGCATGGCCACAAGTTGCAAGATGAATACAAGATCAGAGGATACATTTCGTGTTTTATGTTCCACATTTTTCATTTTTATCTTCATGAGCTGCGTGCTCCTGCAGCGGACAACGGAAGCACAACGAGGTAAGGTGTTGTATTATGAATATCTTAAGCTTCTGTGCCTACGGCTCCTGTCAGCGAAAACATATCATTCGCCCGCTTATTTGTGTATTCGCGTTCCATGCCATCGTATCATGCTGTAATTTAGTAAATGCAAAAGTAGCAAAAGAGCTGTACCGCGATAGCGACGAGATTCGAGTACTCGTGAATTTGTGTCATGTTCTTTCCGCCTTCATTTCCACTTCCATTGCCACTGTCATTACCGTTTCCGCCCCACAAATAAAGAATACTCATTTTCCTTCTTTTCATTTTCATTTTCTCTCTCGGTGAGGAAAGTGCCCGGCCGTGTGGTCGGAGATTACGCTTTTGTTTAAGGCGAGCATGAATTTGAATTTTATTATAAAATTTTGGATCTGTCCCAATCGCAAGAAAGAAGAAAAAAGACCAAGTCGGTTTTGCGCCTGAGTCTGGCCAACCTCAACGGCCACAGCTTCCGCCACGTCACGTGCGGCCGGGCTTCGGAACTAAAAACTTGAATTCCGACACGGAATCAGAAACGGAAACTTTTCACCGAAGAAGGAAAGTTCAGTTTGCTCGCTTGCAAATAATTTCCAAGTTTTACATAATTTTAACCGAACAAGTTCATTCTCGCCAGGATCCGAATGCAAACTTTCTCTCGTCTGTTGTACCGCTGTGAGAGACAGAATGAGATTGAAATGTATACATGCAAATTTCTCTCACCCGCCCAGCAAATCTCGCTAACTCCAACTCGTATCTTCGTAATGCGAATGCGAATAAATAAATTCCGGGCTTACAAAAGACTACTTAAGTGTCGAGACTCGCGAGTCGTCTTGAGTGAGCTTGTCTCGCGTCGCGATGGGTCGGGTTCAAGGCAGGCAGGCAATTTACATCCATTCCTTCCTATCGTTTAGCAAGTATTCGTATCACCTCGCATCGCATCGAGAAAAATCTGCAAGTAAAATGACAACGCTCGCGTCGTAGTCGTGCTCGTATTGAATTGAATCCATAATGCAGGCAGCCAGTAATGCCTCACTTTCCATGCAGAGTGTCTAAGTACCAAGTACCAAGTTCTCTGAAAACATGTATTATTGACACGTGCTTTCACCAGTCTCCGCCTGCCATTTCTGGGATGAGGAAATAAAGTTGTTTCTTGTTTGTTACGGCTAATGGAATTCCTTTGCAATCGGCCCAAATGTCGCAGCCGTAGACGCTCGGAGTACGAGGCACAACAACTGAGGATCGAGGACCCAGACGCAAGACGCAAGGGAATGCATGTAAGAAAGTTTCCAGAATAACAAGTTGCGTGGCATTGATTTGAGAGTGCGTGAATTCGTGAGACATTTTGAGCCCAGCACCAGTACCCATGTATACACGCACGGACGCAAGGAAACACGGAACCTGAACCTTACCGATCTGAACCTGCATTCGCATGCCGCATTCAAACTCAATGCAATACACAAAGAATTATTTTCCTCATTGTTGGAAAGCTCGGCGCAGAAGTATTCTATTCGGGTTGCGGGTTTAATCCCCAATTCGACTAATTTGTTCTGTGGCTCCCTTCACCCGGAAACCTTAAAACCACTGCCATGCCGTGCCGTGCCAGTGTCATGCAGGAAGTAAAACTGGAGGCACTCACCCTTGCCCTCGCCGCTAATAATTTCATCATGGTTCAAAACAACAACTCAGATACTCACTTTCGGAAAGGCGAGAGCGAAATGAACCTCCGTAATTAGTTGTGCATGAAGGAATCGGAATTATTGTGACTGTAACCGCTATCATCATTGCAATTACTTCTGGAGCCTGCAATTCACAGACTTCCGTGCTGACTGCAGAAACTACGACAAAAGGCGCACGCAGGTGGAGGCTTGATTTCATTTCCTCTCAGTGACTGCAGTTGCAACTGCAGTAAAGTGTGGTTTGATTTTGTGCTCTACTCGCCCGCTCACTCGCTCACAGGCAACTGATGAAAGTGAAAGTTCGAGAGATCAAGAATCAACGATCGCTTTGCAGGATTTCATCCTCATATATCTGGCCATTATCACATTAATTCCTCGCTCCAGGACTTTACTGGCACATCTCATCCATTTTTCATATGCTCATCGTTCATTGTTCACTATTATGAAGTTTGCCCATCCCACTTATGAAGCGGTATTTTGATAATGGTTTTGGCAATCATTCACAATTCCCGGCTCAGTAATAATCGTTCGAGACTCGCTCATGTTTTTATGCGTGCTTGTTCAGACAGGCTTTCGCATTTCGCTCTCACTCTCCGATTCGTGATCGCGTTCAACTCGATCCAAAGCTCACCAAATCTGCATCAGGCAAGCAAGAATGTGGAAAAGATTTGGGGTTTGGATTTGAGTTTGTAATAACAAAGAATCTATTCCAGAGAGAGAAATGTATTTTATTGATCTATTCTCCACTTTCTCTTACTCCGAGTGCCCTGCCATACGCACTAATGCCAAGTTACCAAGCACCCGCGGAGACAATGAGAATGGAATGAGCTCGTGAAACTTTTAGTCGTGAGAGCGATGTTCGCCGTTCGCAGATTTTCCAACTCATACTCAGAGTTATGCATAAAATTTCCTATTTTTCATGCGGTGAAAGCAAAAAAGAGGCTTAAATCATTCCGATGATAAAAATCATACTCATGATTCATGAATTATTATGTAAGATTTCTCTCTGAGAGTTTTTCTCTTCAATGTGCCGTTCATGCTGAAGTGGTTACAAATTCAGAATGATTGTGGCGCACGTTTATCCTGAATTCGTGTTCGTATTCAAAATGCATGCGGCTGCGGCTTGAAATGACACATTTCAATATTTTATCCATTTTTGTCATTTTCAAGCGTGTTCGAATCATTAGCAGAATAAGTGGCATTGGCATTACGCTTTCTTCCTTCATCTTCATCTTTATTCAAGTCTTCAAAAATTTAAGTGGAGCGAAGAGGGCCTGACGAATTATTTGGCTTTGATGTAAGAATCCGAGCCGATGAACCAGAAGCGATGAAGCGAACCGAAATACGCACGAATTGAATTGATATTAAATAAAATTGTGAGAGAATGCGAGCCAATCATGTGGAATGTCTGAGCACACCAAATTCTAGAAGAAAAACGAAGCAAGTACCGGAGAAAGAAGCAAGAAAGTGTATAAAATTTATCCAACCTTCAAGGATCAGAATCAGAAGACTCAAGAGTAAATATGCCGTGCGCTGATCCCTTGTGATGCTCAGAGCAGTGCTCAATTCACCATTGTTCCTTGATCGGATCCAATAACGGCAGGCGCGGACGAAGATAAGACAGCAGTAAAACAGAAAAAGAGATGTGCCACGAAAGAAAAAGAGCGGAGAAAGCTGTTGCGATCGCAAATATTTTATCTTGATCTCTAAAACTTTTGTTCCAAATCGAATACGGCAACGGCACGAATTGAATCCAGTCGTTGGGCTGAGCACGTTCGAACTCAAACGCAAATGGAATCGAAAGGAAATGAGTCAAGATAAAAATACTAGCGAAAAGAAGAAACCGCCTGAACTCTCTGAACGAACAAGTGTCGTATTAAGACAAAAGATGTGAAAGACAAAGAACTTTCTCCAGCTCGCACCGTTCTCGTGGTAGTGAACTTTGTGCTAAAGATGGCTTTCTGCGCACGTGAGCCAGCAATTTTAAGACGGTGAAAAGCAGGGCTCAGGAGTCTTCAGCTTTCGGCTTGCTTCCAATTCCAACTTTGCTTCACGCACAGGAATCCAATCTGGCGCGATACACGAATGGGTTACAAAGCAACAGCACAAAAGCAGACACCATAGATCCATAGAAGCTTTTGTTCACTACAGGAATCAGGATTCAGGAAGAAGCTCGCACAAAAATGAGAATACGAATGACAAGTTCAGCGTCAAGAAAAGTTAGTTGTAGTCTGTGTTTTCGATCGCAATATTATTCCAGGCTTGTTCGTATTCAGATTCACAAAGCATTTTGCATTTCGTGTTTCGCACGGCAGGCAGGCGAGCATGGGAAAGTCTCTTCTACTTCTTCCCCTTGGATTTCTTCCTAATTCATAATGTATGCCTTTAAGTATACTGAATCGGCTGAATGCAACGTGCACGTACGAAGTGAATTAATCACAGCCCACTTCGCGGCTGCTTTCAGTTTCTTAACCTGACCCTGCTAGCAAGATTATGCCTTATGCTCACGCCCGGCCCGACACGAGTCGTGTCGCGTCGCGCAGTGCAAACAACGGCAGCGACAAAAATACAATCGAGCCCATTTTACAGCTCGAGTTTTATACCCGTCTTCAATTTCTTTCCGTTCCCATTTTTCGGAACTATTTTTCATTGTAATAAAAAAGAATTGAGACCCGCGCTCCGTTCTTTCATTGCTGAACTGAATAGTGAAACTATTGTCAAAATATTACTCGAGACTGTCGCGTAACGCCTCGCGTCTGCGGAATACCAGCACAATGCAGCAGCACAACAGAAGCCGCACTTGAAGAATTATGGCCTGACTTTGTATTTATGCGATCTTGAGCTTCTTGAGGTTTTGCAAGCCTCGTTCGTGTTCTTTTGTATTCTGTGTTCTTCTTTCTCCCTTTTGTATGCTTAAACTCTTGAGCTTGAACGCTAATAAAAGTTAGCGATAACCGTAAAATTTTAAGTTGAGCCTTCTTCTTGCTGGTGCGTGGTGCCCGTCTTGGCTTTCTTTTGAAGGTAAGCAAAACTGAAGTAATGCTATACGATACAAAAGAAGAATGGCTCTTCAAGTGGGATAGGCTTTCTTAACTCGGCTCGTTCGCGTATTCGCATATGGCATGGCCATCGAGTCACTGAATGGCGATGGCAATGGCAATTACAAAGAAACTTAAAGCGATGCAGTTTAGGACTTGCGTCCGTTCAAGTTAACAACGTATTACTGCAGTTTCACATTGAGCGAGCCGAAACCTTAGAGTAGCTGTGCTTTCGTGTTCGGTTTATTAATCTTCGCATCTCTTCACAGGCAGCGAACTGACTCCAATCAACATCAGTCAAGATCAGTGTAACAAGACGGTGGGAATCTACGAAGAAGTCACGAGTCCACCTATCACTGCCGAAAACTATGGAAGGCCGATGCTCTGCCACTACCGATTTCGACCATTTCGGACGAACCTCCGAGACTGGGTGCTTCGGATCCGGTTCACCAAGTTTAAAGTGGGGAGACTCATCAACGACTCGTACTGTGAAAACGGGTACATTCAGGTAAGCTTGCTTTTGCTCTTTGCCCATGGCCACCTGGCCACAGTCACAGTTCGCGAAAACCACAATCAATTTCCTGGAAATACTGGAAATATTCGCCTTGGGAAATATAGTCCAGGTTATTTCATCCTTTATTGCAGTCTGAGTTCAGAATGGAGCTGAGGTTTTGAGCTTTAGCAACTTGGCTCGTCGACTAGCCCTGCCTGCGTTGATGAAAGATGAACTCCGAATGAGTGGAGTCAGTCGAGTGTCTTTAACACGTGCAGCGCAGCAGAATTCTGGACGCAAGAGTGGAGAATGAAATTAACAAATTCGTGCAATATGTTACATCGTGTAAACGTTAACTCTTCAGGCAACACAATAATGTAAAATGCTCAGCCTCAGCACAGCCCACACTTGGGACCGGAACCTCGTGCTCCTCGCTACTGCTGCTTTGAAGTAAAAACTGGAAAATTCATGGTAGAACTGAGCCACTGAGCGAGTTGCGTTGCGAGATTCGTTTAATTACGCTGGAAGCTGTTGATATTAAATTCCCTGGGCTTCGCCGTATTTAATGGCTGCATAGGGCTCGACTGCCGATCTGGTGCGGGCTGGAAAGACTGAAATAATATGGTTTTCATTATTGCATTAAATTTATCTCTTTGGCTTCTCGTACGTCGGTGATGTGCGATCCGCCGTGGCTCGTGACGTTGCTCTTATTGTTGTAGCAAGATATTATAAATGCGAATTCCATGTGTCGTGCACGCATTCCAGGCCCGCCGATGTTCAGTAGAGTACACCCGAAGCGGAGAACGAGAACAGAAATGACAATCTCTTGCCACGAATTTGCAGGCTCGTAAATTCTCTTACGCGGTGTTCTTAAAGAGCCTACACGGGTGGTGCAGACACTCGAAAGTCGAGCTCAGAGCGTACTTTTACTTTTACTGTGGGCACGGGTGCCGGGCCCATTTGCTTCGTGGAGGAGTCGAGAATTTCAATTTTAATCTTTGCTCTGTGCCGCTGTTGCCGTTCCTTTGGTATGAATTCTGCTGCCTGAATGCTCCGTCTGCCGCTATGCTGTCTTGCATCTTGCCTGCCTGCCTTTTAACTGTGTTTGCTTTCTGCGTCTCCTCTTGGCCACCGTGTTCAGCTTTCTTCAGTCGGAATAATGAAAATTCATCTCTGCTGCCTGCTTTCCTCTTCGTCCGTTGTCGTCTCCAGGCTAAGCTTAACAATACCCAGTATGGCATGGCGTTGGTATTTGAATATTTTAGAATCAGTAAGTCCCACACACTTCACGCGGAAGCCAGACTCAAGTTTTACGGGACGAGACAAACGCGAATGAGTACCCACCCAATTCACACATGACTGGGTTTAAATTTTGTGTTGGATCGTAGCTGACATGCTTTATAATTATTACAGTTTGGTCCCTCAAAACAGATGTAGCAGGATTTCGCTTCTCTGGACTGACGCGATTGGCTAGTTCCAATGGTTGTTTAAATTTCTTCCGAAGAATTGCTGCATTCACTAATTTCGGTGTCCAAAAAGTGTGAAGCACTTTTAAACCTGAACAACGCCAGTAAAAGTTTCTCGAATTTTACATGAAACCTAAAGGAAACTTACAGGTCTAATTGCTTCGGCTCTGTGCAAAGCTGATTGTGCATGATGCAGTTTGAAACACTTGACAAATACCGGACGTGTATAGTGTCGTCATTCATTCTGGGAATAAAGGCAAGGGCTCATTTCATGGCTTATTTGTTCCCATTAATAAATCAGGCGTTTATAGGTGCATTTTGTACTCGAAACACTCGAAAGAAGTACAAACATAAGTTACAAGAAATGCATGCATGGGTTCAAGAATTTCTTGTATCTTGTGCCTAGCTCTTGCTTGCCTATCCTCCAACGTCGTTTTCTTTCGATTTACTCTGTCATTTATCTTTTCACCAGATATTTAACTGTGTTCCTTCTCCATTGCGTTTGCTTTAAAGAATTGATGGTACGATACAAAGATACAATATCAAATGAGAGGACATTCTTCCCATTTCATGAAAGAGAAGAGTCGGCAAATGGTCGCTGTCGCAAGATAAATTTCTCAAGTTTATCTCTTCCACTGCCAGTGTCAGGCCAGGCCAAGAGCAGAGTGTAAATGACTTGTGTACATTTCAACTGCACTGAATTCAATGAAACTTCGGAGGCAGAGTCCAAGACCAAGACTCCGCGACCCGAATTCGTGGAGCTAAAGCGCTGAGTGCCATTGTCATGATTCTACGACAATGGAATAGTTAATTGGAAAACTTTTCATTTAGTCCGATAGCAGTGCAGACGAAGTGCACGAGGAAAAGTTAGACGGAGGCGGCTGGAGTCGAAGGATTCTGCCTTTCGCGCTGCCGACGACCAACGCTCTTTATTGAGCATCATTCATTATATTTTTGTGACAGAAATATAGTTTATGTTCATGTTCAGTGACAGCCGAGCTTAAACTTTTCGAACCAAATCCTCAGCTTCAGTACTCCGTCGAGGCGAGGCTCGAAGGATTAGTTTAATAACTTGCGTAATCTAGTTTGAATGCCAATTTCTGTGTCGCACGAGCCACGAGGTCGATTTCCCTGGGCAAAGAGTTTGAACCTTGCTATTGAATTTAAAAGTGCGTCATAATTCATTTACATCGTATCAATTAATAAAAGTTCTCAATGAATGACGGCCTGTGAAGTCGATCTTTGAAGCGACGCGAATCGTGCTTCAACTTTTCAATTACTAATTTTCCAGGATGAGAGCATTGCCAAAGAAAAAACTTAGCAATTAGAAAATCCAAGCAGCTTGTCTCAACACGTGACGAGCGTGACCTTAAATGAATTGCGTAGTTTGCCTTCCTTTTAACATACTCTTCTGTTCGTCTGTCCTTTTCAGATAATTGACGGAAACGGTAAGAGTGGCCTCAGCAGCCGAAGAGAGCCTGGAAAATTCTGTGGTGAAATTGAGCAGTCGCAGACATTCATTTCCGAGACGAGCTCAGTTCGAATTGTGTTCCACGTGGACAACTTTACAGAGCAGTCGTACTTCCGGTTCGACACCCGTGCAGAGCAACAATACGAAGTGTATCTGAGATATGGCCAGCATCCTGAGCTCTACCCGAATCGACGTGGAGAGGTTGTGCCCAACACGTACTGCGAGCGTGTGTTCCGGGACTGCCGAATGCAAACGTGCTATGTTCAGTCACCAGCGTATCCAGGTTAGTAATAATTGGTATTGTTTCCACCTGAAGCGGAATTTTAAGGACAGCAGTGCAGCAAATCAGTGCAGTTTCGGAATTCCAGTAAAACACAAAAAATTGTTACTCAACTCACTCGAGCCGTTTACTCGCTTGGGTTTCATGTGAATTAGCCGCTTTGTGTTAGAGTTCAAATACATTCCCTTCGGTTTTTCAGGAGTGTATCCTCGCAACCTGCACTGCAAATACTACCTCAACACTAGACTTCCGTTCACAAAACTCCATATCGAGAACGAAGAATTCAACGTGGACGGTCAGCGATGTGAGAATCTGATGCTATGCCCCATGAAACCGATTGGTTCGGACTGTCCACACGATTACATTCGCATTTACGATGGGAAGGACGAAAGTGCACCTGTCATCGGCACGTTTTGTGGTGTGGGCAAGTTTCCGTATTCAATTATTGGGACAGGTGAGTCTAAATTGTAGGCTAGCACCTTAAGTATAGCTGTTTCGCTGTTGTTGAGTTTCAAGAAAATGGATGCCTCGGCCACATTTAAGAAACAGGAATAGATTTACGGGAAGTGAGAACAGTGAAAGAGGAAAAGGAGCTTGGCACGCGTACGAGCTGGAAAAGATGGAGAAGAGCAGCTTGGCCGAGTGCAAAGTTCATAAATCTAATTAAAGAGCAAACATGCTTGAAGGGTAACGAAAAGAGGCCAGAGCTTTTCCAGGAAGAAAGTCAAGTCTCGTTTGCGTGACACAGCGCCATTGCTACGACACGTATTGTATTGCTCTCTGCCTGGCTTGGAGTGTAGGATTTCACTAAACGACATTTCAAATTAAATGATAATCCATTTAAGTCGAGCCACGCCACAGTCTCCGCCAGCAAAGCGCGACACAGCTCGCGTGTCGCATCTCGGATTTCACGTAACAGGTCCATGAAATACGAAACAAGAACAAAAGAAATGAAAGGAGACACCAACTAGAAGCGTAAAGTAAAAGAAATACGACATGGGCCGGAGAATGTCCTGAAAGTGAAAGCCAAACCGTGTAAACGTTATTAACGCATTATTCTTGCCGCCTTTGCATGCAGGGACTTTCTTTTCTACTCCACTTTTGCTTCGTTTAATGATTCCTCTGGGAATTGTCTTAGCTTGACTATGCAACATAATACGAAACGTTGTAATGTATGCGGATGTGTCTGCGTCTGCAGGTTCCGATTTATTCCTGGAGTTCGTGACATCTCCGGCCGGTCCACTGCTCTCCACTGGTTTCCATTTCAACGTCGCCCACTGGCCAGGCCACATTGACAACGCGGGCATACGAAATGGAACCTGCGACTGGATCTACACGAGTTCACAGCTCCTGGAAATTGGGGACAAGCAAGGCCTCTTCTGGTCAGTGTCCCACTGGTACGCTCCGCACACAACCTGCACTTACCTCATGCTTGGAAAACCGGAGGAGATTGTGCGCCTGTACTTTCCGAGTTTCCGCATCGAGAAGATTGATGCGCCCATCCAGCGGTGGGACTCCGAGTGCGGGGAGTCACTGACGATTTACGACTCGAATTGGGCGGACGATTCAAAGATCATTAAAACATTCTGCGACACTTTCTCGAGGCCGTTGGAAAAGTACGATTTCGTGTCCACGTCGAATGCGCTGTTCGTCAGATTCGAGAGCAAGACTGGAAGCTACAGTGGCTCGTCTTTGTAAGTGCCAGACTCCGTTTATAAGTTGTGGTTTTCCTCATATTTGGGTCTATTTGAGAAATTAACCATGTGCTGCAATACTTCAGGTATTACTGGGCGCATTACGACTTCTTCAACAATACGCATTATGGCGAGCCCGTTCCAGGCACAGTGTGTGACGAAGTATTTTCTGGCTGGACTTCTCTCGTGGAAGGTCGGTTTGTGTCCCCGCTGAATACACTCGTTTACAAATCAGAGTCTGGGAAGCCAATCATGTGCAACTACAAATTCGTGACAAGCAAGCGGCTGTACGCAAGAGTCATAATTCAGATTGATCACCTCAACTTTAAGTACAACCAAGATTCGTGTTCAAATTGCTGGTCCGATCGAGTTGACAAGGTCAGTTCAGCTTTAAGAACAAGCACAAGCACAGAAATCGTGTATGGAAATTGAAAATGCAATTCATTTCTTGTGTTCCAGATTACAATGATTGATCCTCAACGAAATACATCCCAGATTTGTCTCTGCAAAGAGAACCAAGCCCAGTACACGTTTCCAATCACCCTAATCTCGAAGGGAGAACAGGCTGAAGTTGCACTGCGCGTCGACTCACGCCATGCGCTGGCCAACTACTTCAAGTTTAACGTGCCCATCTTTGAAGGCATCTACAAATTCGTTCATGGGCCCCTGTGCGGTCTCACCCACCTTGGCCCAAGTGCCGACGGCAAACTCAAGTTCCCATTCTACTACAATCCCCAGCTACGTGATCAGCCAGTAACCTGCATTTGGGAGCTGCAAGTGCATCCGGACAAAGATCTCTGGATCCACCTAGATAAGCTGATATTCGCGTCTTCAGCCAAGTCATGCGCGGATGCAAAGCTTGAATTTTACCTGCCATCGTCGCCAGCACCTCCCGTCCCGGCCGCTGGTGGCTCGGGTTCATATTACAATACAATAATTAACAGTATGAGTGCAGCCACGCCCGTTCAAAGACAGCAACCGCAGCCACTTCTCACATTATGCGGAGACTCCAACCTCGCCAATCGTAAAACTGAAATTTCGTCGCAACTGCCAATTCTCACTGCCCAAAAGCTGAAGCAAGGCGGCCCTCTCACTATAAGACTTGACGCGGCCGCGGCGTCCAAGATCACATTCCTGATATCGTGGACTGAGCTATTTCAGTTACCCAAGAATCCCGACGGGAGCCTGATGATGTCGAAGCTCGAGCAGAAGAACATTGTCGAAGAGTGTGGCTTCCTGTGCCCCGGCCCTGAAGGCGTATGCATAGCCAAAGAGCTGGAGTGCAACGGTGTTCAAAATTGCCCGAGCAATAACTCTTCTGAGCCACACGACGAGTCAGAGTTCAAGTGCAGAATTAGTCAGAGTAGAATTATGATAATGAATTGGAGCTTTAACATAAGTTGGATGACTGCAGCGATTGCAGGCGGTTCTGGTGCGCTGCTCCTTTGTCTTTTCTGTGTTTGCTGTTATCGCTGTTGTAGGAGGAAGGATTCGGATGATGACTACTGAATATGGTGTTTAGTGCGTGCGGTGCAGTGTAGGAGGTTAAATTAAAGTGCTATTGACAAATCAAGCGCATCAATGCTAGCTTTAAATTCAATACTCTGAGAATTGTTACAGCGAGATGACAGCAAAATAAGTATTCGTGTTTTAGAACATGACATAATCCAAAAGTCTAGTACTAACTTGGGGCGAGTATTTGAGGTTGATATTCTGATTGTTCATAATCTAAGTGTGATCTTAAGCATTATGTGCAGTAATATGTAATAGCGACAAGTGACACACATAAATTTACAGATAATGTTGACAGTTTTTACAATAAAAAAATACGACTTGACTTTGCGTGCATTATTGCATGTGCTTTATTTCCTACTTTGTCTTTAGCTTTGGCGTGGCCTTAATAACATTTTTCCTACAAAATATACACATCAATATTTTCTTTATCACAAAAATAATACTGAATAGCTGAATAAGCAGGAGTCCGCCGATAAATAGCCAGACGTCGAGCAATCTCCGCTCGTACCAAGTCTGATGCATTGACAATGGCTTCAAATGACTCATGTCGTCATTTCGTAGGACGTACTCAGTCCACCAAACGGCAGTGTCCACTGGAGACGCCGGTCGGTCTTCGAACAACTGTCGGGTCTCCAGCATTTTTTGCTTGTACCTGAAATCAGATTGGAGTTTTTTGCATAGAAGCCCGCAAAAGTGTCAAACGCGTGCATGTGCGTGCATGGACTTACTTTGGATTCTTCAAGACTTGGCTAATGGCAGTCTGCAACTGTCCCAAAGTTAACTCGGCAATTTCTAGTCTCACACCACGACCCGTTCGTTCGATACGGAAAGCATTGTAATCCTGCTCGGCGAAGATGGGGAACACAATCACTGGCACGGCGTACGTGATGGACTCTTGAATGCTCATCAGACCGCCATGGGTCATGAAAGCTTTAATTTTCGGATGACCTGTGGATAACCAAAAGCATAAGCAAAGGTCACTGCAGTTTTATTGCTCAGTGCCAAAAGAAGGTTTGTTTGTTGTACCCAAAATTTCAGCTTGTGGTAGCCAATCAGCTGTAAATACATTCCCAGGCATTTCTGCCGGCCGTTCTCCTTCCCACTTCCAAACGAATCTCGTCCGACTGTTCTTGAACGCAGTGAAAAATATGTTCCGAAGTGATTCAGGTGCCTCGGAGATTCTTGCCGCACTCCCAAAACTAACGAGAATGAATCCATCGTTGCCTGACTCGTCAATAAACTTGGCCATGTCCTGCAAGACCGTAACTGCTTTGAAAATTCTGTACCGTGAAAGTGAAATGCATGTCAATGCGAATGTGCTACCTTCGGAATTTCTTGTCTCTTCTCCGACCTGACAAGATGAACCCCGCCGACAGGAACAACGAAAGGTGGAAATGACCTCGCAAATTCTTCGCTAAAATGGGTGTTAAGTAGAATTAAACTGACGTTCCTTTCCAGTTCCTTGATTGATGGCATGTCTGGAATGTCGAGTCTGTCTCTGAGCACGGCTTCCAGCTTGGGATAATGAATCCACTCTTTGTAAAAGGTCAGGCCAATTGGCATCAGTGTACTCAGCGATCGTTCCAAGAAACTCATCGGGTACTGAAACGAGACGTGAACTTCGGGTAGCCACGAATTCTCAGCGGGTATGCCGAATGGTTCGTGCAACCACGAGAAGAGTGTGCTCGTTCCAAACAGCATCACCTTCGCGTTGAATTTGTACGCAAATCCCAATCCACAGTCATTGAATAGCGCGTCAATTACGACCAGGTCGAATTTGGAATTCTTTATCCAGTCGAGGGTGATTTGCCTTGATAGCAGTTTCTGGCAAATTTTTTCGCCTTCGAGTGGCAGCGTGGCAGCAGCCAGCACATTTCCAAAACGACCCTTCTGCAGTCGTATATTGAGCAAACTTTCACGGAAGAGCGAATCTCCTTCTAACATGACCTCTTCGATTTCTTTCGGGAAGAATTCCTTCACTTTCGGATGTGTCTTCTTCGGATGGTATGGATGGAAGAAGGTCACATTGTGCCCGCGTTCGGCCAGCGTCTCGACCAGGTTCCAAACTGTGATTCGATGTGAGTATGTCGAAACGCCAAAGAAAAACAGAATATTTGAACTGTAGGACGTAGGCAAGAATAGGAAAACGAGGCCGAAAATGTCAAAAACGTGCAAAATTGTGAAGCATTTCATCTTGTACGCGATTTGGCCCCTCTGCACCGGCCTTTTCAGACTCGTTCACTAAACTCGCACTGCACTCAAGCACAGTTGACTATCGACTGTCGCGGCGACTGAGAGCGCAGACTTTATGCTTGGCTTGAGTTTAATGATAGTAATGGATGTATAATCTACTATCGAATGGATAGTTAATGCTGTACGCCTGCCTCATCGCATGGTTTATCTTTTCGTCTCTCCTGTCGTGCCTTTAACTGATTGTGTTATGAAAGACTCCCACTTCTGTGAGTTAAAGCTGCTCTGGGTCTGGGACAAGTTAGGTTAGCCTTTGAACTTTGAACCATTTGAACTGTAAGCACTTTTCATGCAGTTCATGGGCTAAATCCTCCAAATAATACTATACTTCGACCGATCATCGCGCCTTCATAACTTGTAATTCATGGACTACTGCATTATCTGTCATTGTGCATTTCTACCTTCGTGCATGTCTGTGTTCATTGTTGTCTAAACTGGTGGCGTCTAATCTCGGGTTGCTAACCTAATCACCTGCTATGGCTACAACTTGGCCAATGTAAATTACCTGTGATGTGCAGCCAATTGTGCAGCCTGATGCCATCCGACTCGATTTCGGTGACGTCAATGAAGTATGGGTTCGGGCACGCTGCAGGAGAGACACGCAATTTTCAACTGCTATTAATTGACTAACAAACGAATGCGACCGAGCAGTTAGTCACTGAAAATCAAGACGGATACCTGGGTTTGGTTGCTTAGAATACTCAGCTGGTCGATTATAAAATCCTTTGGAAGTTCCCTAGAGGGAATTGGCTCCACAGAAATCAAAGGTGCCTTCTTGCTTCTGTTTGGATCTGATAGTCTTGTATGAAAATATACGTCGGCTGCGTCTTCCCAGTAGTACATTTGCTGGTAGTCGGGATCTTGGTTCATAAATGGATAAACGGGACGGTCCAGATCGAATATTTTCCAGCCGTAAGTGTTCATCTCCTCGTAGTTGTCCGGATGGGTGTGTGTGCCAATGTCAAAATTGTATTGAGCCAATGCACTGAAGGCGGAGAATTATGCATAGCTGAGCAAAGTGTGGGAGTTCTAAAAGTGTTCGCCAGATATACAAAATGAACGTCCTTCTTCAAACAAAACTTTGGCTGAGCTTTTATCTGCTTCTGTTCATCTGTGGCATTTATTCGTTTATTATAAACCATCGTTGGTTCTCCAAGACTGCTACTATGTGATTGTTCATGGAAATTCACGTCGTAATCGAAGCATGATCCAAGCATGCCGACGTCAAAATGAGCACCTTTTATCACCTGTTCATACAAATTTTTCGGCTGTTCTTCGTAGAACTGGAATTCGTAGTCACACTTTGGATTCTTCTTAAGTCTGTCACCGAAAGTTAAGTTCACACAAAGAACGATCAAAAACGGGAGAATTAGACAGAAACGAGCCATTTTATGGACTCTGTCAAGTGTAGAACGTTAATTGCAGATAACTTGTAACACTTTTCGTATCCTTTGGCTCTTCCGCAGTTTAAGACACTTTTCTTAGGATGAAGAGAACTGAGTCAAAACTGAGATGAACCTCCTGCGATGTAAAGTCAGAAGATAGTCGACAGAAAGACAAAGGTACTTGATAGAACGAAAGCTATAAAGCCTTGAACTCATGATCAACGGTTAGCACGGCCCGGCTACTGTTACGCGAGGCAAGTTTCATTCAAGCCGACGACTCTTGTCACAGCGAATCGTTTCCAAGGCTACTGACATCGGACATCGATGCTGAGGCAGGTCAAAGCTGCGCCAGTCACGAGACCGAGCATATTTCGCAGCAGTTTCCGATTAAAAACTACAGCTTTATAAATTCAATGGAAGTGTTTCGCAAATGTGATTTTCAGAAAATTGAATAATAATTTGAATGCTTAAAATTAGATGCTCTTTGCAGCTCGCAGTGATCTCAATTCGCGAATCCGGAGCACACACATTATACATGACTTACTTCATTGTCACCTCAGGTTTCATTTCTGTCGTTGTAAAGCGGAGATCGCAGATCGTGTGATTATTTCCTCTTTGGCCTTGGACGAAGTGAAGCGAATAGCAAAGTCTTGGTTCGTGCCTCAAATCTGCCTGGCCTGCAATAATGATTGTGAATTCTTCAAGTACGCCTGTGTACGTTGTCGTACTAATTAAATTGTTACTTCCTACCTGCTCTCAAGTCTTGTCATTTCCGCTACCACAACCAGTGACTCCGAGTACGAACGAAAGTTCGTCAAGCGAAGACAATACCACAATTGTGAACACTTCTCATAACCTCACCGATACGAGATCAGGGCACCCCAACGCCAAACCCGAGGTGGTCGACAAGAGGTTGAAGGAACCTCCATCCATTGTCATAATAATACTGTGGATTGCGATTATCATCCTCCTCACTTGCGGCGCCGTATGCTTCTGTCAGCCATTTTGCAAGGCCATCTCCAATCCCAACCACAACTACAACTTGCAAAATCACCAACGATTCCAAAGACCAGATCCCGGGGCTAACAATCATCACATGGAGTTAAGGCATCAGAATAATAACAACAGACGTTTTGCAAACGGCTATGAAAGAAATCACGATGTCATCGCGGCGCGTCAGCGTTGACCCTACTACCTGATCCGTCATTTTCAACCGGAATCTGAAACGTACAGTTTAATTAACTTAACAATAACAGCTCACGTGAATAAAATTGCTAATTCTCTCTCAGTGTATAGTACTTACTTACCAACCTACAAATCAGTTTGCTGAATACTTCAACTCGTTCCAAACCGGGACCAAGAACAAAATCAATATTCAATGCAAAATAACAGAAATATGTGAATTTGCCCATGTTTCCGCTCCGGTGCACGTCAATCGGTTGAACATTTAAATTTTAAATGTGATCTTCAGAGAAGAGATCTCATGCACGCGATATTCTCTAAGAACTTCAATGCAGGCACTTCAAACGATCATTATCTATGAATGGCTGAATATTTAACCAGGCCCACACTTCACTGCACTGCTGAACCTCTTATTCGAAATACTCGGCAATTCTGACTATTATTGTTAATATTTGGAATTTACGATGTTCATGGAGCTGAGAGTTTTTACTGAAAGTGGAATAAAGTGAACCACGTCGATAGCAAAGTGTCGTATGATGCCGACCCAAACTGAACTTTTTCGTATTAGTAAAACTCCAGCATGATGAGGCGTAACGGGAAAACGCGAACAGAACAGGGCCTTGGATCCAACATTTCGCAATGTCTAAGAAGTTAAGCGAACTCAGGATTTATCTTGCTATCGTGTCCATCACCGCTGGATTCGAGATTAAAACTTTCGCGTCTATTGACATGAAGCAGCTTCGCAAGAATCCGTTCAACGCCTTCGACTCCGACACAATCACTCGATTCAACTTCATTGTCTTTAATGACGGTCAAGGTGTTTAATTTCGTAAACGGCTACGGTACCGCGAATGGAATACTAATATCGGAATGTGCATTGCAGTGTCAATCAGTTCGGAGCTCCAATCGTTGATAGCCAACGTTCAAATCTCGTTCTACGATGCGGCCAACTTTATTTCCCTGCAAGAGACAACGAATTCTTCTTTTCAGTTCGACTACGCGAACAATTCGCTGACGATGGTAATCATAAATACGGAGAACCGATCCAATTTTGAGTATATGGCTGGCAGAATTGAAAATTACTACTACTACAATGCACCCACGACATCGTACTATAGGCGTGCTTCACCCCGACGTCTCAACGTTCAGCTGTACTTTCTTTTAGTATGGCCGAACCCACTGGAAGATGAAGCTGGCGTGGCAAAGGCAATGAAGTCATTATCGAAGGAAACGTTCACGATATCAACAAATGTGTACGTTTTGTTTCCGAATGTTATTATTGTTCGAAGGTCATTGGGTTTGAAGAAGGATTTACCGTCACTACAAGAAAAAGAAAAAGTCCCAGCTTCAAGCGATACAAGTATTCAGTGGCAAGTCTGGGTCTCGTACTCCGTTAAAAATGTTAGCGTTACAAAACTCCTCTTCTCGTCTGAATCTGAACGCGTTGAGGAAGAAAATCAAACGAGAAGTCACAACTCCTCCGATGCAAAGATTTCCATGATCCCGTTTTATATGTCTAGCAAAGTGCAGCGCAGACAGAATTTTTACCAGGTGCCCATCACCGCAATTGCAATAGGAGGAGTAAGTTTATAACGTGCTGGGTGAAAGACTGTAATTAAAATTACAATCGTGGATGCATTCGCTATTCGTTTTATTAGGACGAGTACCCGTTCGAAGTGCTTTTTGCACTTACCGAAATCGAGACAGATGAACCCAAACTAGAAAGTGGATTCGGGGTCAGTTTATTCAGAGATCTTCAGTTTACATTGAATTTCAGGTTGGAACCACAACAGAACAGACAACCGTTTATTTCAATGTATTTCATCATGTGTGCAACTATCTTTCTGTTTTTTTTCCAGCGAGCACGCCATGACGGCTTATGGGTACTTAACTCGTGACAGCGATATACATGTGAGCCTGGAGAATAATACAGCTGACATTTGCATCAGTCAAAACGTGTACATTCCTACAACGTTTTACATTTCCACAGTTCTGCAGCCAACCTTTCCATTACAGTTAGTTGCTGAATTTAATTTAAGTCACCCGAAATATAATGCTTTTAAACATGACCGTACGTTGTGATTTTGGCTAGAATAATGGCCTTCTGCAAAGACCCAACCTACGTAATCCGACCCAACACTTTTATGAAGATATTTCCACAGAAGGAATGGATTGCCATTACCCTGATAATAGCATTGCTGATTGTGTCAATAAGTATTTGCACATGGATAAGAAACGCGTACCTCCGAGACTACAGCCAAGAAGTAAAATCAATCGAGGATGAAGCATTTCTCTGGGGGTTTGCGTACTTCTGTCAAAGAAGTAAGTTTCAGGAGAAATCGGTACAAATTGGAATGAAGGTAATTTTTAATTAAATAGGCTGGCACGTTTCTCCGTCCTCCTGGTCCCTGAAGCTCATTTTCTTAAGTGGTGCGTCATTTTGCCTCATAATTTATTCAGCGTATTTGGGATTACTCGTCTCGAAGCTCTCCGTTCACAATCCAATGATGAATTCATTTCAAGATCTTCTCGAGCATAATTACACACTGGCTTATAGTAACTATAGTATTTCAATGACGTACTTCGTGAAGGTACGTCACCATTTAGGTGAAGTGTTTGTCCAGCGATACTGTTTTTGAGACGTCTGCTTTAAATTGCCTTGTCAAGTAATGTAATTGTTCGTGCAGGGAATACGAGAGTACTACAATATTCCCAACGTACTTCCTCTGAATTCGGTCGACGAAGTGAAAACCGGAATTATGGAGCAGAAAATGATGCTAATTTACTACTGGGATTCATTCCTTGGCTTGCTTCCAAGCTATGAGGAAAATATTGAGGAGTTCATTTGCAGCACCATTTTGGGGTTTCCGGTCGATCGTGGGTATGTGCAAAGTGGATTCGTCATCAAGAAAGGGTCGCCATTCCAGGACATCTTTAATAACAAGTAAGGATATTTGGACTTTAGAGGTGCAGCGATAAAAATACGGTAAAATTTAATACGTGCGCCTGCACGCACTTTGTTTCTGAAGGATCATCAAGATAAAGGAACACGGTCTGAATAAGCGGTACCTGAACCACTACACGATAAACACACAACCCACTTGTTTCTTTAAGAATCGACTTCATCACTTGAAACTCGGCTTGGAGGAAACTGCAGTAATATTTCAAGTGCTGAGTTTCAGCATAATTGCTTCATTGTGCCTGCTGCTTGCGGAGACAGTAGGTTTTCGATTGTGGAATACGTCAATCTTGCTGGAGTAATGAACAAATGGTTTACTTCCCTTCTATGTATTTTATTGATTAGTTGATTACAAATTACAAAATGTTTAGCTTGCATAAAGTATTTACATTATACTCACTAAGCAAAATATCTAAGTCATACCAAAAAAATATCCGAGCTGAGGGCTCATTTGCCCATGCTACACAAGACATCAGCGGTCGCTTCTCGTTCTCGCGTTCTTGTTTGGAAATTTTGTTATTCGCACATGTTCTTGTGTGCGTATGAGCACGGAAGTCTTTCTGGACTAAACCGTGGTACGTAACGCTCTTGGACGAGTTTAGATTTGCGACAATTCTGCATTATCCACTCTACTTCAAGGTCATCAGGAATTCTGTGGATGATTTGGACGAAATATTGATTTCTTTTCTAGCACTGTACGTATGTTCTACTATTGAACAAGAAATGTTTCGGCTCACCCCAGAATTTGACCCGTGAACGCAGTAACAGTTCGTGTGTCCGGATTAAAAATTCCATCGCCAGTGTCGTAGCACCCGGGAGGAATTTCTGGAGGAGACAGGTAGTCGCTGTACAAAGTTCTTCCAGCTTGCTTCATTCCGACGTCTCGTTCAATGTAGAATCTGAAGGAAATGCATGCTTTTACGCTATATTTTGTTGTTTAGCAATTGTTGCCAATTGAAAATAATGCTGACCTTCGATCAGGTGGAGTACAGTACGTCCAGCGATGAGGGCTGAATTCAAGGCCGTCTGCGAAGGTGATTCGCCCAGCCAAATATCGACCGCGTCGCCAGTTGCCTTCAAACCGATCGCCCCGTGGATAAGTGACGAGGCCCAAATGATTCTTCGTCTCAATGTGCCCATCTTGAAACTCGGATTCGTACGCGGACACTGTAAAAGCATTTCCTTTACAATTTTGAAGCATTGGACATTGAATTTAAGTGATGATAGGTTTACTTAGCGGATACATAAAGCGCCCTTTTTCAAACTGCCTGCTGACGTATTTTCCATGATACGTGGACCCCGTCCAGAACGATTCGACTTTGTGGTAATCTTGTGGAAGTGGCGGCAGCACGCGTGGTTTCTTACTCCACTTAACTTTTGGTCCAACTTTTGTCTGACCCGCACCTTTCGGAGCTTGTTCGGCCGCATCGACGTTTAATTGCAGTGACGCCTGTCTGGACGACGTCTTTGGTGGTACGTAGTCGTCATTCAAGGGGTACATGTGCCGAAACACTTTCTCCGCCTCACCTGCGTTGACCATCGTCATTTCCCGAGTCTGTGCCTCCCTGTCCAGAATGCTTGCAGGTTCCTGTCGGCCAAACCACCTACGACTTCGATGCAGGTGCACTTGATTCTCTTTATCCACACCTCCGTCTGCAGAAATCACCAGCGGCTCTAGCTTCAATTCGTTCTCCCCTTTTTCATAGTACAGGTCCATTGTAGACGGCTCGTTTGCGTACAGGCGTGTGGTGTCATGATCCTGTGACGTGATCGAAATGGAGGACACGGATTCTCTGTACAGACGCTTCGCTTTGGGCGGGTACTTCTCCAAGAACTCCACATCGATGTCCAGCTTACCAAGCACGAATTCGGCAATTTCACGCGCCTGAACTGGATCTGTGATATTCATCCGCGAGACGTGAATGCTTGCCTTGGGATCGATCTCTTTGGCTGGCTCGGGCTGAGGCTGGTGTTTCTGCTTCCGTCGAAATCGAGGTGGGTGGGTGGGAATCTGGGGACCAGCCGTTTTTGTTCCCTCAGTTGTGATTACTTTACTTGGCATCCCTGCCGTAACTGGCGAAGGATGCTTACTGTTGCTGTCAGCATCGGTGTCTTTCGCTTTCGCAGCATAGCGATCTCTGTACTCTTCCTGTTCTTTCTCCTTGTCGTACGATAACGATTCTTCGTCTGACGTGTTCAAGTGGTTTCGGTGGACAACGGAAAGGGCTTCTCCAGCCTGTCGCTCAGTATCTGTCAGGTTAAATTCTTCATTATCATAGCTGAATTCTTCAGACTCGCCGTAAGTTTCGTTGTTTGAGTGATCCATCTTCGTGAGAGCCAATCAGGAGTGTCGGAAAATTTCAATATTCCATACAAAATGTTGCAGTTGCTATTTTTGGATGAGATTATTACATGCGATCACGAACACCAGCATCTTATCGGCTTGCTTTCATCATAACGCAACCCGGGCCCTCATATCCTGATTAACTTTGGCTTGGTACGTTACTTTGCGTGTAAAATGAAATACACAGTGGCGGCATAGAAATGTGTACGGCCATACGAATTGCCAATAGAATCGAAAAGAGAGTCTTGACTCGATGCACCAGAAATTGATTTTTGGCAATAAAGTAGTTGGATTCTGGCCCCTTGTAATTTTTCCATTATGCCTTATGAGCCAATTAGGATCATTCGCTGTTGTACATCATGGCGCCAGTGCCAGAAGCGTCAGTATCAGTTTTTACTGGTTGTACTCTGTTGAGATTAACACGAGATCCCTTTACAATCAGCATCAGCCCAAACTGCGACCACTGACAATCACAATGAAATTTACATTCACTTGACCCATTATCCACATTGTATTGAAATGAAGTATAATGAATAAAGTTGATGTGATGAGGACCAGCATGTCGAAATCTTACCTCATTAACTCATTACCGACTGTGCACAAGCATAAGGTGCATACAGGGGAAGATCCTCAAATGCGCATAACACTGCACGACAAATATGAAAGTTTCGCAGGTATGAAGAAGTAAGCATTCACTTTTTTGATCGAGCTACGTACCAACTAATTAGTAAATTGGTGGACTGGGTCGGCATACTTAATTGAGTGCCACAGTACTACTGATACACAGTCATAAAAGATACTCCGAATTACTGCGTCAGTAGGTACTGACGCCAATTCCAGAGGTAAAACCGCACCGGCAACAAGATGGCTCCGAACCCGTGCCTGGGCGTGATTCCTTTGAGAGTGGGAGCTATGCTGATATCCCTGCTATCAATCGTGAGTCAATTTTTCACTTAACGACTGACGACTAACGATCAGTCAGTGCAAAACTAATTGAGCGATGCAATTTGTTCAGGGTCGAGCGATTTGTTGCTTCGTCGTTGTGTCCACATTCCTCGTATTCGCTACCGTCTACAAAGACTGGAGTATTGAGCAGTTGGACAAGTATGGAATCCAGTTCGAGTTCATTACTTTGCCAAGTGAGCAAGCACATTAATGTGCTTAATGTGTAAACAGTAAACTCTGACCCTAATCCCATTTCCATTGTCACGCTCTATTTGCAGGTGATCAAGTGATCGGGATCACCGTCTTTTTACTCACAGTATTCGTCATTGAAATGCCGTTCTTCCTCTTCATTTTCCTGGCAGCAAAGGCCGTAAGTGCTGACTTTGTCTAACGAGCCCTTCTGAAGTTTTGAATTGTTTGGAATTTGGCGACTTTTTCAGAGGAATCTCCGCCGTTGTCTTTACTGGTGGCGAACCAAAATTTTTCTCATGTCCGTCGCCATCGTGGTCGGAGTGGCGGCTGTTGTCTTGATGGCTGACAAACTATTTATTACCGGATTTGGCATCGCCGCACTGCTCTACGATTTCTACCTTCTCTGGGTCATCAAAGCGTATGTCAATGAAATGCAAATGGAGGAGCAACTTAGTTGCAGAATGAGGCCCAAGCTTTAGCTTGCGAATCAGTCGCAAATCTACTTAATTTCCACTCCACAACGGACAAGGGACGCATGGAGAACAAATTTTCCTATTTATTTAACAAGTATAGGATAATCTTGGCCATATTTCCGAGACCAATCAAAAAATAAACAAATGACAAGTTGAAATGATAAGTTAATCGATCGAGCAATTTGTTAAGACATAAACCTATGAGCGTCTTCAAAAGCTAGAATATTCTTAGGTCTTTTTACAATTGGCACTTGTTTCTCCACCGTCTGCATGCATCCACTGCCGAGGAGAGTCGGCTGACCAAGAATGATTGACTCCGATACTCCCGACACCGTGTCCTTTTGGTTAAAGTAGGCTGCTTCGAACAAATGGTCTGCGGTCTTCTCAAACGACGCAAGCATGAGAACTGACTCCCGCATCTTCGCGAGGCCGTGGCGAGTGATTCCCAAAACTTCTCCGCGTGAGGTCATCAAATCGGCCACTAGAGTCAAGTGCCTTTTGTCCACGTTCATGCCATGAGACGCCATCGTGTACTGGATCTCTTTGATGATGCAGGTCCTAAAACACATTCACAAAAGGTTAATTAATGCTTCAAGTATTGACCAAACTCATTAGACCATTCGCCATTGTACCTTGCTGCTTCAATTCCCAATACACTCTGAATTTGGAAAATATTATTCGTCGTTGTAGTCCGCGGGCAAACGCCAGGAGTGGTTAATGCAGCTCGAAAATTGTCGCCTTCAGCCAGCACCTCAAATTTGCCGTCCTGGTCCGACGATATCACAGCTCTGTTGATTCCAGGAGCACCCTACGAAATCATAAGCAAAGAGTCAGAATTTAGTAGCGATTCGCAAGCTAAGAATGCTCCGAGATCAAGTCAATGGATGTGGATTTATGATTTACCTTCACGTGGACCCCTCGAACAGACTTCATCAGTGTCTGCAACGCGAAGAATGGTTGTGATTTGTTCAGGGCATGAGGGAAAATGCAAATCATATTCTTGACAACTCGTACAGCATCCGCCTTTCTTATCTTCAGTGCATTCATGATGCCAGTCCTCACCATGTGAGGTCTGATGCCTCTTGTCGCCATTCTCTTCACTGATAGTTGTATCAGTAGAAAGAATTCATCTGGAAGAAGTATTTGCTGCATGCTTTCAATCACTTCGTCCAGCGTAATCTTGCGCAGCTCATTCTTTACTGCAACAGCAGCCTCAGGAGTTGACTCCAGTAACTTGGCAGATATGATGGGAGTAGAAATAGTTTTGGACGCGTTGATGATTTCCTTGATACGCGGCACACCGAGCGTGATGTTCATTGAAGCCACTCCGGCAAAATGGAAAGTTTTCAAAGTCATCTGGGTTCCGGGCTCTCCAATACTTTGAGCAGCCAACGCACCCACTGCTGTGCCAGGCTCCATTGTGGCTCTCTGGAATTTCAGCCAGCATTCGTCCAGAAAGTGTACGAGTTGCTCAGAACGGAAAGAATTGCTCAGGACGAATTTTTCCAGATCTCGCTCAAAGCCTGAAGAAACTTTGTTGTAGCCGATTCTCGATGAATTCTTCATCGTCTCCAAGTGGGTTCGTTTCTCCTTCTCCAGCAAGTAGGGGCTTCTCCGGTCTGTGTAGGTAGCATTGGTAGTTAAATAGACTCGGAGGAAATCGACGGGGTTCTGTTTGTCTTCAATGTGCATTGGGTCCAGTCCGTCTTCTCCATAATAAAGCTGAACAAGGTACCCGTCCGCGTTCCGTACGGTCATATCGTAGAAGCAGCAAAGGTCTTCCAGTGCTTTCACAAGACGCCGCTGCATGTATCCAGTCTCAGCGGTTTTCACTGCAGTGTCGACGAGTCCTTCCCGACCGCCCATAGCATGGAAGTAGAACTCACAAGGAGTGAGTCCAGAAAAGAAACTGTTCGCCACAAACCCTTTGGCATCTGGTCCCTTGGCTCCTCGCGGGAAGTACGGAAGCGTTCGGTCTTGAAACCCTTCGTCGACTCTGTGGCCATTGATGGCTTGCTGCCCCACACATGCCACCATTTGAGAAATGTTAATATACGAACCCTTCGAGCCTGATTGGGCCATGAGCAGAGGAGCGTTGAACTTTGACAGCTCGCGGACACAAACTTTTCCGGCCTTTTCCCGAATGTCGGACAATTCTTTCAAGATGGCACCTTCACAAGCTCCGTCAGTTTCTTCTGGCTGCGACAGCAGCTCAAAGCATTTTGTGTAGCCCTTCATAACTAAATCCTTCTTGGCCTGCAGAAGTGGGATTCCAGGGTACACGTCACCAATCCCAATGGAAAATCCTCGATTCATCAGGAACTTCGAAGTAATCGAAGCCAGTCGATACATGGCCAAACAAGACGCTTCCTTTCCGTAGTCCTTCAAAAGTGCATAAAATACGTTCAGCTTTCCCCCGGAGCCGATGGTTGCCTTGTCCAGAACTCCAGCCATGAGTTGTGAATTGTGAAGCACAAGGAAATTGTCGCCTTCGGCAAATTCTTCCCCTGATCCAGCGTAATTCTTTCCTCTGACTCTCAAGTTAACTTTGGCCTTTGATGAGTCATTCGGTCTGAAGGCAAGGGAAATCAGCTGCTTGCCAGTCCACAACTCGACGGGTTTGACAATGGCTGGTTTTGGTAACCTGATCAATTCTTTTGCGTCGACTACACAAGCGGAAATGATCCGCGAAGCTTCGCACCTGGAGAAGAATTCGTCTTTGTTTGTAAGAACGTAAGCGCCGGTTAAAAAATCCTGCGAAAGAAAAGTAAGACATCAATTTTGACAGCTCCTCGAAGACAAACGCCCCTGTTTGCATACCTGCGTGGCTGAGATCATCAACTCTCCGTTTCGTGGTGTCAGCAGATTTGATGCGTTCGCCATGAGTACGAGCGCCTCGGCTCGTGCTTCCTCAGTTTGAGGAACATGAATATTCATCTCGTCACCATCAAAATCAGCGTTGTAAGGAGCGCATACGCATTCGTTGAATCTGAGCGTTCGTCCCTCCAGGATCTTGGCTCGATGACACATGATGCTGAGTCGATGAAGGGATGGCTGTCGATTGAACAAAACGATATCACCATCGCACAAATGTCTTTCAACTGTATCCCCGTGCCTTAAGTCAGCCGCCATTTTGCTGCGGTCGCCGTACTTCAAGTACTTTCTCACAGTTCCGTCTCTGTTGATGATGAAGTTTGCGCCCGGGTGCAGCTCCGGGCCATTTTGAACCCGTTTCCTCAAACGGCTGATATTGTGTGGATTCACCTTCTCGGGATACGTCAAAATCTTCCCCATATGCACTGGCACGCCGACCTCCTGAATAGTAAGCGAGGGATCGGGAGATATCACACTTCGTCCCGAGAAGTCTACACGCTTGCCAGAGAGATTTCCACGAAAACGCCCCTGCTTGCCTTTCAGACGTTGAACGAACCCTCTGCCCATTTTCTTCTTGCCGATATTATGCGAAGGAAGCCCTGACACTTCAGAGTTGATTATCAAGGCACACTGTGTTTGGATAAACTCCCAATCTTCGGCCAGCATTTCGATCTTGCCACCAGAGTCTCGATGCTTGATGAGTACTTCGTTTAGGAAACAGATTTCACTGATCTTCATCGTTATGTCGTCCTCTGTCGTCCCAGCCTTCAATTCAGATACCACAGACGGTCGGATGCAAATGGGTGGTACACAAATTGTGGTCTGTAGCAAGTCTTCTGGCTTCCCACGGAATTGCTCATTGCCCATCATCAACAGAATCAGATCGTCACAATGAACTCGTTCCAGGATGGATAAAATGTTTAAAGGGTTCAGTGTTTCTATCGTCGGATCCAAATGCGAGTACTGATTGGATGTCGCCAGATTGAATTCATGCTGAAACTCTTTGAGCAAAGGCCCCTTTCGAGCATGACGGAACTTATCGTGTGCAACTTTGAGCAATCCACATTTCTTGATCATGCCATTTGACGCTCCGCATTTGAAGCAAACGTGGATTTTGCGAGCCAATGTGATCATTTGCTTCCGGAGAGCTTTCTTGGCTAAATAGCTGAGTTCGCTTCGCAGCAGTTTCTTGCGAAACCTTTCTTTGTCCTCTGCTTTCAGCAGAACGCTTCCGCATGTCTTGCAAATACATTGTAAAATATTGAGAAGCGCAGGAAAGAATCCAATATGAAGAATGGGGAGTTCCAGATTCAGAAATCCAAAATGACCAATACACTCAGCCAAGCCCTTTCCACAAGTCGTGCATTTTGCATCTTTCGAACACGTTCCCATTCGCCGATCCAAGGCGCCATTGTACACGGGAGTTCTCTTTCCATCCTGTTGATACAAATGTTTCGCGACGACACTCAGTTGACCCTGTTTTCGTATTTCTTCCGAGTTTGCCACTGTAAAGCGAACACTGGAACTGGAAACCAACAATACATGAACATGATTAGCTTGTAGCACTCATTTTCATTTAATTCCTTTTTCTTGGACCGAGATCGGCAGTCACATTAGGATACTGTGACTGCAGCCCACTTCCATTAACTTACACAGTGAACGCTGGTTTGAAGTCTCGAACTATTTCTTTGACCATCTTAGCGAATGTCTCTTGACCTTGACTGTCTTGACTTCACCCAGCATGCGCCATTTAGGCGTGCGATTTCATCACCTGTAGCATGAAACACATTTAGTTCCATATCTGATCATAGTAAGAAATGGTCGTTAATTACCAGCGTTAGATGCTTACCAAATTAAGTTCAAGGCGATGGGATGCTTCTACTCTGTCCACTTTTGCTTGCAACAGGGCCGATTGTGGAACTTCAATTAGTTGAACAGTCACAGTAATTTATTGGCATCACATGTGCATACCCTGATTCAACACAGCACTTAAATTCAGATTTGTCAAGTGAGATCTTTTCAAATGTTTCAAAAGGTAGCAAGCAAGAATTCAAGTTGAGAGATTTTTTGTACTAAAGCCGGTAAAGAATTTAGCGGGCAGCGATCCATCCAGCTCTTTGTGCGTCTTCTGTTGTGGTTGTGGCAGATGCTCCTGAGTCCAGCTTCACTTTACGATTCAGCTTTGAGCCTTCAGGTACCAAAAGTTAAGCGACTGCGACGCAAACCAACAACGAAAGGTTCACTCGTAATCCCTACCGAGAATCGGTGATCCTATTTAACTTTTTTCAATTAATAGTGCTTTAGTTGGAGAGATCATTTAAATTGACTACTGGATAACGAAACACAAGCTGACTTGATCATCTCATCGGTTCTTGATTAACCGGCTGGTAGACTTTCTTGAACAATTCAATCAATAATGGAGTACGACAACGATAAAGGTAAATTGCTTGCGTGTGTTTGCTTTTGCTTTTGCTTATTAACATATCAGTAATTGAGAACCGACTACTCGTTAAATAAACTGATGTATTGAAGACAGAAGACGCTAATTCTGAAACAATCGAATCTTTCTTGCCAGAAATGCTGAAGACATTCCTAACAGGATTTTACACCACTGATCCTGATCCAAATGGAGGGAATGGGCCGAAGAATTTTGTATACTCGAAACAACTCATCAAGGTTGCAAACAGAGAGCAATCAACCATTTTTGTTGCGTTGGATGATCTGGAATCATTCGATAATACTGAAGACATATTGAAAGAGGTTGAAAAAAATACAAAGAGGTGTGAAACAAACAAAAGAAATTGATTTTTAACCTAATAAATGCCTCATTAAAATGAATTTTTATCGCATGTTGTGTGCAGATACACCAAAATCTTGTCGGACGCCATAGCCGAGTTGCTTCCTGAGTTCAAAACAAGAGAGCCGCAGTTGAAGGATTCGTTGGATGTGTACATCGACCACCGACTTACTGCATACCGAAATCTGCAACAGGACGAAAACACTGACATCACTAAAGTGCTTCCGGCTGATCTCCTTCGTCGATTCGAGGCGTACTGGATTCCGAGAACTTCAGTTCCAGTAATGACTATTCGGAGCTTGAGGGCAGACCAAATAGGAAAACTCGTCACTGTGCATGGAACCGTGATAAGAGCATCGGAAGTTCGCCCGCTGCTTAGCGTTGCTACCTACTCTTGCGACATGTGTTCTGCCGAAACATTTCAACCAGTATCTGGACCGACCTTCACACCAATCGTCTCTTGTGGTTCTGATTTTTGTAAATCGAACAAGACCGGCGGCCGACTTCAGTTGCAAACAAGAGGTTCCAAGTTTGTCAAGTTTCAAGAATTGAAAGTTCAGGAGATGTCCGGTGATGTTCCAGCCGGTCACGTCCCGCGTGCCTTGACCATACAGTGCAGAGGAGAGAACTCAAGGATTGCTACTGCCGGGGATCATGTTTCCATTAGTGGAATTTTTCTTCCACTTGCAAAAAGTACAGCCTTTGCTCAATTAAGCCAAGGGCTGCTGACAGAAACCTTCCTGGAAGCCCATAAGATTCAGCTGACATCAAAATGGGACGATGGCGATGTGGGTGGAGAGCTAACGGAAGAAGAATTGGATGAAGTTGCACGCTCTGATTTTTATGACAAACTGGCAGCATCAATTGCACCAGAAGTTTATGGTCACGACGACGTGAAGAAGTCTCTTTTGCTTATGCTTGTCGGAGGCGTTGAGAGAAACATCGAGGGGCTCAAAATTCGTGGAACAATAAACATCTGTATGATGGGAGATCCTGGAGTGGCAAAATCTCAAATGCTGTCTTATGTGGATCGCTTGGCTCCGAGGAGTCAGCTGACTTCCGGGCGTGGTTCAAGCGGAGTTGGTCTCACTGCTTCCATTATGAAGGACCCTGTGACTGGCTTGATGACTCTGGAGGCAGGAGCTCTGATGCTGGCTGATCAAGGAGTTTGCTGCATTGACGAGTTCGACAAGATGAACGAATCTGACCGAACAGCGCTTCATGAAGTCATGGAACAACAAACTATTTCCATTGCTAAAGCTGGCATTCTGACAACGCTTCATGCAAGAACGTCAGTTTTGGCTGCTGCCAATCCTGCTTACGGGCGATATAATCCAAACCGAAGCATTCAAGATAACATCGCGTTGCCAGCTGCATTGCTGTCTCGTTTTGATCTGCTTTGGCTACTTCAGGATCGAGCGGACCAGCAAGAAGATTTGAGACTGGCTAAGCACATCACTTACGTCCATCAGCATTCGATTGAACCTCCTACAAATATTAAGCCTCTGGACATGAAGTTCATGCGAAGATATATTCTGACTTGTCGCAAGAAGAATCCGGCCATTCCACCAGCTCTCAGTGAAAGA
Source organism: Mesaphorura yosii (assembly GCA_009869945.1). Classification (NCBI taxonomy): domain Eukaryota; kingdom Metazoa; phylum Arthropoda; class Collembola; order Poduromorpha; family Tullbergiidae; genus Mesaphorura; species Mesaphorura yosii. The sequence continues at coordinate 33,143 of WIXG01000065.1, read as the reverse complement.
ATCGTCGGAGCTTATGTGGAACTGAGGAATGAAGCCAGGAACGCCCGTGAGACAACTTTTACGTCTCCGAGAAGTCTTTTGGCAATTCTGCGTTTCTCAACCGCACTGGTGAGTTTCCGAAAGTACCAAAAGAGTAACGAGTCTGCTCGTTTCCATTTCTCTTCGAATTAAACTCTCTTGTTAAACTTCCTTGTTTTACATTTTAGGCGAGACTCCGTCTGGCAGACCAAGTAATTGATGACGACGTGAACGAAGCGATTCGCCTCGTAGAGAGATCTCGAGATTCTGTTAAACCGGGTATGGTGTTGTTTTATTCGTTTCACAGTTTCACTCAGTTTTGATTTTCTGCAATTTATTCGAGTTGAATTCTGAATTTTTCGCAGCACAAAGAAACCAGACCCAAGCCAACGGCCCGATGGAGCGGATTAAGGACGTCATTAATCGTTTAAAGAATTCATTGAACCCAGGCCAGAACACCATGCAGATAAAGGAAATTCGCGACAAGTGCCATGCTGCTGGCTACTCCAATGAACAAATTGATCGTTGCCTGGATGAGTACGAGAACATCAACGTCTGGCAGATTAACCAGAAGAGGACTAGCCTCGTTTTTGTTTAAAGACATTTTCTACCTTCATTTTCATTGTCAGATTCGTCTGCAATTTTGTTCTTTGTTCAACAGCTTATTCTAAGTTCTACGCTGACAAGAAGGAAGGATAAAAAGGCTTGCAACTACTTATTTTGTCATTTATTCACGACTGATTTGATTTAATTTGATTTGTGTACTTTTTGTTTTTGGAATATTGCTTAAATAAAATTACCATCATTGTATTGAAAGATCGAGAAGCCGACATCCCAACCCAAGTTTATTTGCAGGGGCAGAATCATAGTTGGCATAAAATTAAATGGATAGAAGGTTGTTATCAAGAAATTAATGCTCGGTTGATTTAACCAGTGACTGTTCGTATCCGAGTCCAGGCACCGCACCAGGCATAATAACCATTGCAAAATGGTGTCGCGAGGTTCTATTTCCATTCAATACTTCAAGAACAGCTCCAAATAAGCTTGTGGTTTAACAAGGTTATGACTTCGGGAAACTCAATGCAAGGAGTGAGTGGGTTGATGTCTGTCCATGTGCACTGTGCATACGCAACAGACAGTTACACAATTTTAATTGGATGGAAAATGAAATACGAAAGAAAGAAATGCAAAATGTTATGCACTGGATCGCATTAAACATGATACACCAGACACAGTTTGTGCTCACCCGAAATCAGTGGCCATACATTTAATTGTTGCGCAAATTCCACATTTGAATTTCGAGTACCATGAATGGAGTGTGCATCGCGAGCATTGAACTAGCGGGTTACCTTTTCGTGAGGTATCCTGCTCTTTTATTTTCTTATTGAAGAGGAACTTTGGTGTTCCTTGACAAGTATAAATCAAAAGATAATTTGTTTCAGGACAACCCAGCCGATAAGGTTGTCAGATAATTAATTGATGCGTCCCCGCTTGCCAGGGACATTTCAGCCGTGGCCCCTTCAAAATTCAGTGTCGCAGTTCGTAGTCTCTGTCGAAAATGCGCTCTTTTCAGATTTTGACGAACTCATTTCGGATTGAGCTCCCGTCCCCTTCTTTCTGCCTCCGCATCTGTCCTCAATGGATTTCAGCATTGAGATCAGTGGAGCGGTCACGGCTGCAGAGAAATTGCAAATGCAATTATTACAGAATGCAGTAACTCACGATGCACTCATGCAAACTCATGCTCGTATGCGAATTCATTCATTACGTGACAAGCTCGGATACTTTTCTGCCAACGATTTCAGGACATCAACTTTCAAGATGAAAATAACGAACAGCGACACGGGCTGAAGGCAATTGCTGAAATCCAGCAGCATCCAGTACCAAGTAGCGTGTCCTTGCTCCAAGTACCAGCCAGCAAATTCAAGGAACCAGAGAACGCCAATGACAAAGAACAATTTCACAAAAAGGTAGAACCTGTAATAACAAAAAGGTATGGGGGTTATGTCTGCAAATTTTTAGTAGAGTAACAAACACCCAGATTGCTTCAGTTACGATTGGCGATCTTTCTTCGTGTCTGCCCGTGCGAATCTGGTGCTTCGCTTGACCTCCAGCAGCTTTCGGAGCGTCAACATGAAGAAAACGATGTCCATCACGTACAGAACGGTGCAAGGGCCATAGACGTACTGGGTCATGGCGTATTGCGTTATGTAGCAATTCCTACTGCCGTAATGGGGCACTTTTACCGTGCTGTAGTTGTCATATCTAAGTAGACCAGGCAACAACAGGTCACTGCACTGCATCGATCCTTCGAAGAACAGTAACGCCTAGTAGTTAGTTAGTTTACCCATATCCCAATTGCAGACTCCATGCGACGGTGACAATCAGAAGTGGAATGCCCCAGCCCAAGCACGAGTACAGCAGATACCGTTTGATTCCTCTGGATTTTGCGAGCATAATATCCCTACACAAAACAGCTGACGGGGCAGTGTGTCGGTTGAAAAGCGCTAAGTGCGTCCGTGCTTACCGAAATGTCAAATACAAATCCAGGCTGATTAACATTAGCCATGTGAACGTTGCCAGCATGAAGAAGTGTCCCAACGTTCCTATTAACAATTTGAGCGTGAGCAGTGAACAAGGGCAGGATCAATTAGCAAAGGCAAAAAAATTAGATCCGCCTGGACTTTGAGACCCGTAACCGCTTCGATACTTGCCTATGATTTTACATGGCGCTGTACTAAGAACCCCTTCCCAATAAGACACAAATTGTGATATCCCCAAAATCATGAAAAAAATGAACAACGTCGCGGCGAAAGACATGATTGTCCAAGAGTGAATGTTTTGCTTCTCCCACAGCAAAAGGTGCACGACAAGAGTGGCCAGCGCAAAGAAGGAAGTGCAGAGCACAAGAGCTCCGTAGAACGTTGGCGCTCCGCGCTGCTCGTAAGGAGCTTCACAGAATACCAACACGGCTGCTGATCCGTCAATCGTCTCGTCAATGCAATGCGGTCCGTTGTCCAGTTCCCACTCCCGCTTCTCCGCGTTCCAGACAATCAATTCTCCGTTTGTCCCCACACGGAACCTTTCACGAGGTCGGTGAACTCGATTGAACTTAACTTGAGTTTTCCCGCTCGGGCACGACGCTTTCCACTCGTCACTTGACCACAACTGGACGTAATATGACGGCTGAAAGTCACTTGACATCCTGACCTGCGTGCTCTGGCCGTAAATATTGGTGTAGAATCGTGGCTCCCACATCCGAGTGTCGTTGTGCGGTCTACAGAGCGGAGGCACGGGTGCGAATAATTTGTTCAGTGGGCAGCATTTTCGAATGCAAGGCCGGTCTCTCGTGCAAACTCGGCTGCAGATTTGTAGCTGGACCGATGATGCAGATAATCTGTCGGGATCAGTATTTATTACTCTGCTGCTATCCATTTAATCTACAGCCGACTTTATGTTACAGTTTCTTACTTTTGAATGCAATACTGTCTCGGTGGGAAGTAATCCAGGTTCGGATCCGATCCTGTTTGCACATATCCATTGCGATAAACTGTTATGTTTGCATCTGCGCGTGAGTTCGTGCCCAGTGGAAGGCTGAATGTCTTGTGCCCGTCCTCACATCTCCAACCTCCCGACAAAGCTGTGATACTACATTGCGTAGACAGGTAAAAAGTTACTGAGCAATAACCTGACAGCCCTAAACAGTGTGTTACCTAATATTAGACCTAACCTGAAATTGGTCGGCTCTCCGTTTGCCATCAATGACCCAGGCACCTGCCATGTTTCTCCATATTCTCGTGCGATTTCGGCATTTTCACAAGTGTAGAGGGCAGAATCCGAAATGGGACCCGTTGTTGCAGTCGGTGCACATTTTATCAGAAACAGTAAAAACAAGGGAAATGATTTCGTCAACATTATTTCGATCAAAAACTGGCAGGAGAACGCAAAATCGGCACGACCGGCAGGAATCTAAAGTAGGGCATCAGAGTTACAAGTGCAATGTGCATGGCAGCATTGGCCAAATGGTTTCTTTCAAAGGCAGAATCCTTTGCGAACGTCATTGAATAGAGACCGCATAATTAATTAAGGCTCCGCGTCTCATATTTCGGTCCTCCATTCGCTAGCGTCGGACGCGGGTCAAAATTCTTACTTAATTAACGTAAATTAAGAAGTCATTAAAAAACCACAAATCAAATCACCACTTTCAAAACTGCACACGCTCTTCTCACTGTCGTAAAAGAGTCTAGAGTACGTTTATTACATGAAATCTAATTTTGTTTCCACGCACGTCCACGTTTGTTTGTTTTGCAAGGGCGCACGTATTGACATATTCAAATAAAACGTGTCAACAAGTAGATGAGCCCAAAAACAGCGTGAACCAGCCCGTAGAATCCAACTCGCATGACGGCCATTGTGTTCACCACGCTCAAGTACTCGAAGGCGAGTTCCAGCACCCATGAAGCCCACGGCTTTTGTGCCGAGAAAAACGGTGGTTGAAGGTGGAGCGTGTTTTTCCATAATTCAGCACTGTAATATGTTGCACCATACAAGCAGAGAGACATGGCGAATCGAGTCTGTATGGAATTCAAATTACAAGCGTAAAAGAGTCTCTAGCAGTAGCAAGCCTTGCGAACTTACTGTCAGATGAGAAAGTTCCATTCCAGCGACCTCGCTATCCTCTTGAAGTACCATGTATATGAACGCCAGGATTGTTATGAAAACCAAGGGCCGTTGAAGCTGGAAATCGGTCGCAATAAGGAAGCACGCGAAAAGAGTTGGGACGATTGCGTGCAAGAGCACAATTCGAATTTCATCCAGCTGAAATACAGCAGCATCAATTCAGGAGGATTGAGAACTTTAATTACATATGAGAGCAATTCTTAGCGCTGGACTTACAACACATTTCGCTAATGCCTGCGTTAGTGGCTCGGGTCCAGGTTCAGATCCTTTTGAGTTTGATTCTCCTTCGGCGCGATGCGGGCGGAATGATTTCGTGTCACGTGGAGTGGGGAGATTTTTTCTGGAGCTGGAGGCTGGAGCATCAAACGGCGGTTCGGCGGACATTTATATTGCCAATTGTCAAACTGCTGTTCGAACTGTGTCAGCCACAATTTTTGATACTTTCCACGCCCGCCCGTCGGTGTCTTGGTAGAACTTTCTGTACATCTCCTTAACTCAACTCAACCAACAACCTCAGAGTTCGATAGGATTGTTAGCTTCATTTTACTTCTACGTATCGGTAACCAAGTCTACCAGCCGTCGAACTCCTTTCCTGAATCGAGTTGGCTGCCAAATCGAACCAAGAATCTCAAAGGACTGTGAAACAGGCGACAAGCGCATGAAAGTTTAGTGGGCACTCCACAGCAGTTAATCAAGTAATTTTATTCATTGTCCCTGCTATTTAAATCTACCACATCTCCATATTATCTGTTTCTACGCCTTCATAGCAAGAATTTACGCTCTCGAGGGTTTTCCCTGTATCTCTTCCTCAAAGTAATAGTACAAGTACGTCAATCCCACACAAATATGCATAGCAATGCTGGCCGCCATGAGCGTCTGGAGCAAAAGGTGCACTCCGAGAGTGTACTTCTTCACCAGTTCCGCGCATGGCCGAAGGAAGATTTTTTCGTTCAGTGAAGGGCACTCATCATCGTTGGAAGTGCCTGCGGCGGCAGAAGTTGTGCAGGACACCCAAGATGAGGAGGACGGATTTCCAGGGCTCGTGATGTGCGCACTGTCCGTAATTTCGTAATCGCTGAATAGATGCTGCCCACAATAGAACTGATAACGGCAGCAGCTTGGAGGAACGTCTGGACAGACGGGAGCATCGTGATCCAACTTTGGGAACTCGCGATGACGAGAAAGATGTCCTCGGTATTTTCCATATACTTTCAGCCTCCAGTCGGTGAAATTACGGTAGCCACAACATTTCTACTTAACAGTCAAAAACTTGTAAGCATTATCGCAAGGCCTGCAATTTACGTTTGCGGCGGCAGCCGGAGCGCACTTACCAACATTGGGTGTACGTTGAAGAATGGATCCTTCCCATTTGCGTGTTCTATTATCAGTACTTTATACACTGCGTCGTCATCGGGGTACTCGAGCAGAGCGAGGTCACGCATGGCAAAGATCGCAAGTACAAAAAGTGTAATCCAAAGTAGCAGAAACTGAAACCAGAAATCAGGAGCCATAAGCCAGGAGCTTTAATTATCAGTATGACCCTTGACATTTGACCATTTTGTTTACTTACCAGCACTAGTAAAATCTTAAACTTCCATCTTTGATGTGTGAGGATCTGCGTAAAGATGAGGAACACAACCACATCGGTGTGATATTCGAGGTACAACGATTGAGCATTGTTGTACTGAAGCGTCCTAACGACCAACTTGCTCTCGAATAAGTTTATGCTTATGAATATGCCGCTTATAATCTGCAAATATTCAGATAAGATGCAACTTATTAGTTCAGATCAAATGAATATCCAGGTTTGTTCCGCTGCGCTGTTTAAAATAGAATTAGTAGAAAAAGAATTACCAGAACGAACAAGTTTAGTATGCTGCCAGTTCGCCATCTCAAGCACATGTTCCCATTTCGAACAGTAGTATGGAGAAGAGAACTTTTGAACTTGAAGCTAAAGAATGCGAACGGCTCTAAACTCGATTCTAGTCATTTAATTTGTCCATTGATTCATGCCCACACTGCACAGACGAGTTTCTAATTTTATTCGACGCTTCATCGGCCTGGAGTTTCGTGCAACTTGGTTGTTGTTCACATTGTTGTCATGAAAAATGAACAACTTGATGGAATCGAACCCCACTACCCACAAAGACGTCGAGTACGCTTCGAATGCAAATGCACCGATGATCCTTCATTTAGCAGTAGTTAGCTAATTATAATTATTGCAATCTCAGCCGTTTAATTCCAGTCCTAACCCAATTTTTAATGCTAAATATTGAAGTTCAAGTCATGAGACATGACTTTTTGCAAGTTATTGCAGTTTGCACGGTTTGTATTCGTTTAGTACGTACTCTTCCAGCAAATGCCAGGTTTATGCAACAAGTCCCGTGACTGAAGTGTGTCAGAGCCCGTAAGCGAGCAAACAGGCCGTCCGGACCTCAGGTGTCCAGCTTTTTTGCAGGCGGTCAAACTTTTGGGTGGGGATGTGTGGAAACACCAGAAGTCCCGAACAATTCCAAATCCAAAGATAATTATTAGGTACAGGGATAGGACTGTCTTGCCAGGAATGGTTGCCAACGTGGGACCGCCCGGTGTCGTGGCAGTCTGTCACTATCACAGTTATTATTGCCAGTTGTCTGTTATGTTTGTACATAATATACTTTGTGATTAGCAACGCTTCGTGCTCGATTTCACTTGGTATGATATTTTGCAATTTGGCAGCACTTTTGCTGCGCAGTAGCGTACGATAGCAAGCTTCAGTGCTAATGAGGTATGTATCGTGCCAATTGCCAATGTCATTTTCAGTGTAATTAAGATAAGAATCCAAGATCTGCGTGTGCATAGCGAATTCTTACCCAACCCGGTCCGATTAGCCTCAGAATAATTGCAATGAATCAACCGTCAACCCGAACCAGCTGCCAGTGCCAGTGAAGATGATGAGTCAGTTCAGTAGTCAAATCAAGCACATGTGTTTTTGTGCCCGAAGAAACTGATGATGCAGACGACGGAGCGAAGAAATGAAGAATCTCGTAGTGCAAGACATCACAGTAGAGCGACTCAGAAAAGGGAGAAATTCATGAACACATTTCTTTCATTACGTTGGACATAAATTATTGGGTGCATGTGCTCCTTAACTGTCTCTGGACCGTTAATTTTCTCATCCGATCCCGCATGCTGGCCGTGCGTGGCTGGGACCGGGACTCGGCCTTCTGTTTTATCTGACTGCATCTCCAAACTCTGCGCTTCAATATGTGCAACAGTGGCACTGGCAGCGTCAGCGTAGCAGCCCGTGTTTGAAAGTGTTTATCATGCCTGTCTCTGCCCTGCTGATGATTCGAATATCTCGTGCGAAGAATCCGAAGAAGCAAAACACAGCCTAGCGTAACAGGCATCAGCAGCAAAATACCCGGCTGACGATGAAGGAATGACAAGACAAAACACAAGATACAAATACAAAAGTTAGTCCGTTCCGTTCGCACATATGGTCACAAGTCAGTCGAAATCACGGCGAGCAAATGAGCGAATGAGGAACGACACATGTGTACGTGAGCACGAAGATGAAGATGAAGACGAGGAGGTACGCATATGAGCATCGAAGATGATTTGGAAGATGATGGTGATGAGAAAGAAGAAAACCAGAAATAGAATACCCGGACCGGGTATTCTCATTCTCGGCTCATAATCATGTGCACTACGGCACGGTACAGTACACCGACAGCGACGGCATGAGGCATGACACGCAGTTGGTCTATTTTTGGAATTCATGTAGAAGGTGGAAACAAGACAGCATGAGCGAACGACGTAATAGCGTATTAAGGCTTTTTAAACATATGCACATGCCTGGCGTGGTCCATGGCATGGCCCTCCTTGAGACGAGACGTTTTCGGATGCAAAGTCATTCAAAGCCCTATAATTACAATACAATTCGGTGTGGTGCAGTGCATAAGTCGCATTCTCCTCATCAGTTGCTCCCCGACTTTGGAAATCGGCAGCAACATTGTTTCTGGCATATTTTAGGAGGAAATCATCCCATAGCCCGTAACTTAGCTAAAGACAAGTCTGCAGATTCATATTCATTGTCGGCTCACGTCTTCGCCGTGGTCTTATTAACTTAATACGTGTCTTTTCCATTGGTGTTGTGGGCAAACGTTAACCCAGAACGAGACGTTATCTTTTGTCTACAGTGAATATCATTCGGTTCTTCGAACAGACTTTGATTGTTCATTCGGGATTAGAAGAAGAAGCAGCGAAAGCGGAAGTACTCCGCTTATTCATTCAAGTATCAGTGATCATTGAGAGCGCAACATTGTCAATTCGAAGCTGTGCCTGCAGTAGGTGAGAGAAAAGTGTAAGTCGATCCTGGATCACGACACGAGACAGATATTTGAAAAAAGAAAAGTCCACATTTTTGATTGTTCTTGCAGAAGTTGAAGAAAGTGGCCGCTTTGAGCAGCCCCGCCTTCGCAGTCACCGTGAAGCGTTCAGGAGAGAGCCCATTGGGGGACGTGGCTAATCTCGTAAGCAATACAATTTCAATTGTTGAAAGTGTGAGATTGTCAATTATTTTAATTTTTACTTAGCCGCCGGCTAAGAAACGGCTGGAGATTTTACCACGGGCAATCTACGTCCCGCCGCTTCTTTTTCCAGAAGACGCCCTACAAATGTTAATGCCAGCTTACAACACGGCCGCCGTGACGGCAGTTGCTGGAGGTGAGACGTCTTTACACATTTTAAAATTTAAATCAAGTTTGAGTCTGGTAGATTCAGTCGATAAATGATGACTGGAGTCCGGTTCTCTAAGATTCCGTTACGTAACATGAAAGTCGCACTCAACGTCAGTCATCAGCACGTACTTGGAAAAGCTTCTTTGTCTTCTTTGTAGGAGCTCAATTCGAAAATAAGACAGTTTTATTGCCCTTGCCTAATCCGTGCATGGCTTTGACACACAGCTTCGATTTTACAAGTGGACTCTTCTTTAGCATTTAAAATAAATGTCCTTCATTCGAGATTTGCCCGTCTTTTACAAATGACAAAAGGACTCTGCTCTCCTTGAACTTGCAATTGACTATCTTCGTTGTGTAAAAATTTGCACATTTAGATAAAGTCACACTTACGCTGGACGAAAAAGGTAGCGTGGAATGGAATGCTGATTCAGGTTCTCACATTTTGAGTCGTCGTCGTCTCGACTTTCAATCCTTCGTTCATCATCCAGATTGCAGTCCCAGGGCCCCATAACTTAATACGCAAGCGAGCAACCCTGAAGCCATTTTTGCATGAAGCCTGAGCCAGAGCTGAGGCTCAAGCAACAAATCCTATACTTTTGTACGCAAATTTTAATACTTTTCTTGTCATCTTTATGCCCATTGCATGTCATGGCATGGCTTGGATGCTGCTGCAGACATCAACCAAGGTTAAAATAGCAAATAGGTACCACACCTACATCAACACCACGTATGAAGATCCATGCATTGTGTTTTTCGCGTGTTTTTTTTTGCAAAAAAGCCAAAAGGTGTTCTTCCCTGAATTCAATACACCGCACCATCCTGGTCGCAATGTCTTAGTTGTGAGGCATTCTTTCTTCCAGACAGCTTGACAAAAAAAGACAAAAATTATTGAGGCAAGCTTTTCTCACTGTGTTTTTCATCCACGAAAAGAAACCGCGTCAGGCCGCCATGTCGGACTCATTTTTACAACGGGGCCGCTTTGGCTATGGGCATACTAGACATGGCCATGTCCTTTCTGAGCCTTGTGACAACGAATTAGCGGAAGATTTGGAAGGATCGCAGGCTTTCTCTTTTTCATTCCTTGAAGAGGAGCAAAGGGATAAGCAAGAGAGCAATAGAAGTAGAAGCAGAAGCAGCTCAGGGACGTCAATTGTATATCTGACCAGTGATTCACCTCCAAGAGCAGATGATCACGTTCACAGTGGCATAAATATTGGACAACGTACACTTCTAGGAAACAGAAACAGAGAAGATATTCGCATAAGTTTTAATTGTAATCTGGTGTTTTCTATTTACAGCAACACCGTCTCCTGCAGTCGTCACCACCACGGAGTCATCAAACAGCAGCAACTCAAAGGACACGTATTGGACAAAGCTGTTCGTCGGAGGACTGCCATACCACACAACTGACGCGACGTTGCGAGACCATTTTAAGGTGTATGGAGACATCGAAGAGGCGGTGGTAATCACCGATCGACAAACTGGCAAGAGTCGAGGATATGGATTTGTAAGTTGAAAGATTCTTTTGTACTATTCTTAATTACTTCCATTACGTGAGAGCCGTTACAGAATTAGAACTAGGAGACAAACAAAAATCATGCAATTTGAGTATGGTTCAAATTCAATTTCCTAACGCCTATCGCAATTTAAAACTTCGACTATCATGGTGAATTCGGGCGTGGGGGATTAAAAGTAGACCACGGATTTAAAGTGCCGTAGCCGCAAGCCAAGAAAAATAGGAAACCACGAAATAGTTGTCCCTTTTATTTTAAATATGTCCCAAGATGTTAGAATTCAGAAATTTACAACTTATTGAAGAAGATAATGTCACCTTTGAATGTTGTGTTTTTTAAAGGAAGGGGATTAAAAATAGAATTTATGGCGTACGAGACGCGATATCGACACATGTGTTTTTGTGAAATGTCTAAGGGACAGGTTGACGACGATAAATCTGTGACATGACATGAATTTTGACAACGAATCTCTATTTTATGGAAGTAGACCAGTCATGTCATAATCCAAGCAAAGCGTCAAGTTATGCTCGAGGAATTTAAAAATACATTAAGTCTGTCATCCTCCGTCCGATTTTTGCCAATGCCAACGTCAACCTCGTGCGAGATGTGGCTCTCTGCAGATTTCCGAAGAGATATAAAACTATTAGCGGAGAACGAATGGTGAACGAGCCAAGGCGAATATGTCTTTCAGTTAACGTCACGCGATAGGAAAAAGCAAAATGCTCCGCTTTACTGTGCAAATGACGCGACTTAAAGTAGAAAGTACAAATTGAAGCGAGCTGTGTCGCTTGTAAAAATCGACAGTCGACTCGGTAGATGAGATCAAGCACCGAAATAACGTTGGCATTTGCATGATTGCCTGCGAGCTACTTTTCAGATGCTCCCAGCCGATTGTGTTTGTTTCATCCTCTTCATGATCACTCTCACCGAATTTTGAACTCCGGAGGCAGGCTTCATGCATAACTTCCTGTCGGTGGAAGAAAAATGCTCTGACTCTCATGCGATCGCTTGTTCCTTGCTCCGCTGCGCTGCGTTGCTCCTTTTTTCTGGGCTCGTAGCGGTAAGATAAATATATACAATCGTTGAATCTTCTCTTGCATCTCGCAAAGATTCGGGTTTAAATGATAATGAAACGCAAGCGAGTCCGCGTGCAGCGTGCTCCTGTTTGTGCATATGGACGAAGTGAAAGAAGCAAGTACAGTATTTAACGACCACGACCATTTTAAATGTTCGTCTTGGATTTCACACTGAAATCTTGGCCAGCTGCCGAAAATCTTTAAATCTTGCACCAAGACGGGCGACGAAAACGTATTTCCGTCTCGTTACTTTGCTTACGCCAGTGCACCCTTCCATCTTCCATCCAAGATTCCAATGAGTCACAGTCACATTGTAGGAGTAAAGCGTGCAATATGGTGTCAGTCCTCCAAACACGATGCAGGACGCGATGTCTCGATGTTAAGTTAAAAATTAGGGTGTCAGATGAACCGAAACAGCACGCAGGGCCCCGGCGCGACTCGTGCCAAGCCTCGTGCTCTCCTTCTGCTCTTGCTCATTGCCCGGCTGATGATGGATTTGTGATGATCCCAATTACAGATGTTTTGACAAACCGTCCCTGTTGCTCAAGTCTCACAGCCTACTCTGATGTTCTCTTTCCACAGGTCATAATGTGCGATCGCGCAGCTGCGGAGCGTGCCTGCAAGGAACCGAATCCAATTATCGACGGACGCAAGGCGAATGTGAATCTGGCCATTCTCGGTGCGAAGCCACGGGGAAATGCTGCTGTTGCTGGTAAGCACGAGAAGACACTTTAATGATTATGACTGCACTCCACTGTACAAGTTTTCAGATTTCATCGTAACTAATATACTAGCTAATTGTACATTGAACACTGATAACTGATACTCATAACGTGTAATGTATTTAGTTACTATTAATACTTAATGCTTGAGAAAGTGATCAGTGATCTAATCGTGATTAGTAGTTATCTCAATCCGTTTCCGTTCTCCCTTTTCTGATTCTGCATTTTTGCGAGTTGTTTGGCCGTAATGCAAATGCAAAAACGCCAGGGTTCAGTTTATTGCAGTTGTGCGTTTGGTGGTGTGGCGAAACTTCTTCGGCGTATAATTTCAAATGTTACATTGACGAGTGAGTCATAAAGTTCCGAATTTTAAGTCGAAAGGGACGCAGAGCTCAAATTTTATGCGATGTTCTCCGTAAATTCATGGCTGAATACTTGATATGTTGAAGTACACATTGAAAATAGTATTCCTAGACCAACAGAAACAGAATTACTTAAATTAATTAAGCCGTATGGAATTGATGATTTTGATTTGTGTGTGACTTTTGTTTCTTTTTCTTTTCTCCTTTGTTGTTGTTGTTTAGCCGCATTTCCATTCACAGCCGTGCGAGCTGCTGGCTATCCGTCACTTTTGGCAGGGAATTACGGGTAAGACTTTTGACTTGACCTTTCTTTTGCTGCTGTTGAATTGGCACCCAATCTTGGAGTTAAGTGGTTTTACTTGTGGAAATTGTGATTGATGTTAAAACTAATCGTATTTATGCTCACCGTTAGCCAATAAGTTTCCATACCTTTCGTTTCCCTTTCGTTAACGGTTAACTAAAGCTCAAATCTTATTAAAACCTTATCAATACGAAGAAATTCACCTGCCATTCTGATAAACCTTTTCATCCTTCCTATTTCTATATTGCAGACTACAGCCAATGTTTCAACCGGCGGCTGCAGCATATCAGCCAACAATGCTGTCATCAAATTCACTCGCGTCAGCTTTAGCAACACAATTCTACGACTATCAACCAGTTGGCATTGGATCACATCATCAATTTGCGCAGGCACCAGCACATTTTGCCCAGAATGCTGCGGCTTTTGACCCGTACGCGAATTACATCGCTGCTGCTCAGGCACAACAACAAGCGCAGGCTCAGGCAGCTGCTGCAGCGGCGGCGGCAGCGAACAGCCCGTACGCGTATTTACAGGGTGAGGACAACCAATTTAGTTGACAGCCTTAATTTGACCCTAACCTTGATTTCCTCGGGTGCTGCAGGTGCAGGAGGAGCAACTGCTAATGGAGTTCTTTCTCCGTACGCTCACGCTCAAACTGAGTCACGAATTCAATAATACAAATCTTATCTTTTACAGGGGACAAAGAAAACAAGTCAAATCGTTAATTAGCAAAGCTAATGACAATTTTTAAACTAGTTACCCAATTACTTAATTGTTAGCTTAGGCGCTTTGTAAGTTCAGTTACATTTTTAGAAGAATTTTTGTGTTCTTTTTAAATTCGACTACTAATCTCAATCGTCTTCCGACTCAAAATCATGTATTCGTCCAAATGCCTTATCAAATATACAATCATGAAAACTTCAAATTAAAAAATATTAAACCGATGCTCAAGAGTGGTTTAGATGTTAGGAACTCAAGTGCAATTATTCGCCTAGTAAAACACACCAAAACCTCAATCTTAATCTTTTAAATTGTAGTCCATTAATATGAAGCTAGGATTAAGAGGACTGCTTACGAACAACTTAGTAATTCGACAAATTAGCAATATTCAACTGTAGTTCTAAAAATGCTAGCAATAAAAATATTTGTATCATCAGTTGAAGATGACACATGACAATTTATTGCTAGCTTGGGTGGACACCGACACGCCACTAAAAGAATTGAAAACAAAGCACAAAGCACGCGATGCGATTATGACTGGCGAAGGTTGTAATTTGTAAGCACTGTAGAAATCCTGTTACAGGTGTCCGGTTGCAGTTTCTCTCACAGATCGGGAAGCAAACGTGGATGGAAGCGATGGCCGCTTGTTTATCCGCAGCTTTGCGTTGCGCGATTCTCCCATTTCGATTGTGTTTGGAGATTGCGAAGTATTCGTTGGTTGTGGCACGCAAAATAATTTCTCAACGCCAACAAATACATCTGCGGCGAAGGAAAGAGTGAACAATAACATGCAACAGTTTACAGCAAAGTGATCAACAAGTTACAAGAGATTTCGACTCACTTTTAAGCCGTGGGTACTTCTCTTGGAAAAATTGGAGCAGGTCGGGCCGACAAATGTAGATGACGAACAGAGGAATCGCTTGGAGGATGACAATCATGTCGAAGAGTGTGATGTACCATACAAACTCGTCCTTTGTGACAGCCACGTGCATGCATGTAATCAAGTCCAGAAACCAAAAGGGACCCATGAGAAACAGAATCTTCACGCCAAGCACGGTTCTGAATTGAGACAATGACAACTAGTCTTAGAACTTAGAATTTTCACACCCGGTCATTCGGCTGTAGGTTGCAGTTTCAGGAGCCACTCACGTTGTACCACTTCTTGAAGATCGGCTTTGCCTCCGTAGCATTCGCACCATTTTGACGTACAGGATAAAAACTAGGACCAGAAGTATCCCATTCGGCAATGTGAGGAACAGCCAGTACGAGCGAAACGCAAGCGAACAGCCTTTAATACCGTAAAGTGGCATGTAAAGGGTCTCGGCTTCTTCGTCATCGGTGTCACTGCGGTGTGAGGGCGACGGTGAAGGTAATCACATTAATCAGTGAACCAACGATTGGCACAACGGGCCACACTAAGAACTAAGAGCTTACAATGCAATAGAGAACATGATCGTCACGAGCACCACGAGCAAGGGAACTCCCCATCCGAGCACAGAGTACAACAAGTATCTTGTCGTCGTCGAGAATCGAGGTCGAAATTCCTTTTGTCCAATGTTCCTGGTGACAAATTGCAGGCGTTAAGCATTGCTGATTCACAGTAAAGGAATATTTTGGCTTTTGAATCGAGCTTACAGAAACGCTTGCCGAATGTCGTAGTTTACGACAAGAAGCCATGAAAAGAGTGCAATGTAGAAGAAATGACTACCGACAGCTGTAAACAACCGAAAATGCATAACTTTACCTGGCTACATAACTCTTGAATTGAATAAATAATTTCGATGTTCTCAATGGCATTTTGCTGCCTGGCCTCTTGGTACTCACCGATCGCCTTGCAGGTGGTAGTTCCAGTATTCTTAGCCAATATGAAAGAGTCGTCCAAGTTCCAGAACACAAGTAGAAAAAAGAAAGCAAGCACATGCGTAAATTGCGTCCACCCATGAATTGATTGCTTCTCGTACGACATTATGAAGCAGCACATTGTGATGAGCAGCACAATCGCAGCAAATGTGTACGATATCAAGTAAATGATAATCAGCGTTGGGTCCTGGAACGAAAATTGGCAAATTGGTAAGGTAAAACTTGATCTTAATGACAATCTGGCGTCTGGCGGGCGGAGCAGTAGGTTTTGCTACATTTAAAGGCTTACATCGTCATCGATGTTGTGTATTTGAGAAATGTCCATGCAAATCTCAAGCTGGTTTGTCGCGAGGTCTTGAACACGCCCATACGCGCCCGTACTGTTTTCAATGGCCGTGACCACGCAGTATGCGGTTGGTGGCAAGCTGATGGTGTGATCGCTCCTGTTTTTGTAGACCAGTGTGCCATTGTGAATGATGTCCAACTTCAAAATGTATCTGTAAGGCGAAGAAAAGAGAAGACAAGATACGGTAAAATTTTTATTTAAATTAAGTCAGCAGTAGTTTGGCACATTACTTTGGTTGGGTTGGAGGCGGATTTCCAACTGGTAAAAAACACCTGCAATTTGATTTAAAAATCAGAACAACGCCTAGCGCAGCGTAGCGTGGAAATGTATTTTCGACTTCTTCGGGCGTTTTAAACGTTTCACGTCGAACCTGCCAAATGACATTATCGGTTCCAGATCCGATCCAGTTCCAAGCATGCGCGTGCCTCCTGGAGAAGTGTCTAAGACAGATTTCTGCTTGCACGAATATCGTAAGCACAGAAGTGAGTTTCTGCCGGCATCCAGGCAGGGCTTCTCGGTTGGATCCACTGGATCTTGTATCCGTACCCGCGTGTTTTCTGCGTTGCAGCATTCCGAAACCAACTCAAAGTCGCTTGATGCTGACGTGGCACCAGAAATGTGCGAAAGCAATGCAAGTTGGAGGACCAGCGACAACAACCTGAGTATGACCAAATGGCTCATTTTGTCAATCGCAGTTAAAATTTGCAATGCGAAACGCACTTTCAGTACTCAAAAAATGGATACACCGCAACTTTAGGACATTTAATCTATAGTAAGCTCAAGACAAGAAATAAGAAATGGCAATTCAAACATTCAAGCTTGGAGCTATCCGCAATCCACGCTCGAGTAATTAACCTAATTAATTGCAAAACCATCGTGTCAGACGTCAGCACCCGATCATGATGATGCGGTTAACAAGGCGGGACGAACGGGGATTGTTTGCGGCTGGTCAAAGTTTAGTGGGCTTGTTCTATTTAACATCAGTAAATGAATTAGAGATTGACGTCATTACAAGATAGCAGTATAAATATACGTTGAGTGTCTGTAAATAATATTTTGTTGGTAGCTGAGTTGGTGGCTGAGTCCCATCATGTTGAATGGCGGGTTGCAAACAAAGAGGCTGTTCGGATCCCTCTCTATGATCTGATCCATTCATGTACTTTCTTGTAGTCGCTTGTTGGGAGTCAAACATGGCGGTTCACCGTTAAAGTCTTGTTGGGCTAAGATTAATTTAAGCGTAAGTTCTGTTAAGCCCTGATTTCTAAGTTAAATACTGTGAAAAATATTCAGTGTTTTTCTTTGCGTAGTGTCTGGCATCATTTACTCCACCCAGCTTATATCGGTTAAATTTCTGATCAGCACAGCATTGAACAATATAGCTAAGCAGGAAAGCTAAACAGGCCTTTTCTTGTTTATTCCAAGTAAAGAGGTCAGTTTTATCAAATTACTAAAAGTTCAAATCTACAAGTTGGAGCTAATGACACTGGAACTGGGGTGATCGACATCAAGCGATTCTTGGCACTGGTCTTCCGCTTCTGCTGCTATTTTGCTAATGCCCGTAGTCGTCACTGTTGTCGGCGGGGAAGATCGGCCCGAGTTATTTTTGCTGTTTAGCTCCGAATCACGAATTTGACGAACTGCACCACGATCTCGAGTTTGGTTTCTTGCGAGCTGATTCATGCCCACATTGCCAATACCATTCGTCTTGCTCCGCGTGTCAGTATCATTGATATCACCACGGCCAGATTGACACGGCAAGGCAAGGCATGTCGAGCATGCTGGAATAGACGGTTAATTAATTTATGATGCCTCGAACCAGAATGCTAGACTGAGAATGCTACTGCTAGGCCTTCGGACTTACTCTTAAATACGGTGTATTTCGCTTGAACTTGAGCCCACGTCTTCTTTTTACACACAAATATCACAAAAATGGCTACTGCCTGAAGCACGTTGATTAGATCGATTACAATCCATGCGATTGGAACCTGTTCGGTTTCATTGTTGCTGCTTGACCGCGCTCCGGAAGTCGCCAGCCAGGAAATTAGTTCGAAAATCCACGTCGCTCCCATTATTATGAAAAGCTTCACAAAGAGCGTGAGCCTACAAAGAGAGAGTCTGTGTCTTGGTCGATTTACCTGCAATATGGTGTGAGCCAACTTACGAATGACCTGATCGCTCCATTGACTTTATCTTCGCAAATCTTGTGCTTGTCTTGAGCCTATACACTGTGACGAGTGTCACCACGATCAGGGTCGTGTTGCACCCAAGCAAGGACCCAATTACATAGTAAAGATACGGACCACGTGCTGTCCTACTGATGAAGCACGTTGAGACTCCGTAGTCCGGCACAATAACTTCACTTTCAATGTCTCTAAATGTCAAAACCCCTGGTGGTCATTAGTCAGACGCTATTGTGGGACGAAGTGCCCTTTGGGCCATGGGCTACTTACGGATACTCAGCGCTCAACACGAGTCCAGTTCCGATCACGGCCACGGGTACAAAAAGAGCGAAAAAAAGAAACAGAGCGAATCTTCTGATTCCTTTCGACTTTCCGGTTCCGTTTGGTCTCAGGATCCTGAAATGATTCCAAATAGCCTTTTAGTGCCTGAGCAAATGAACGAGGGACGCAAAAAGTTCGATTGCTCACCGAAATGTCCAGAACAAGTCAACATTTATAAGCGTCATCCAGCAAAATGAAGACAGGAAGAAGAAATGAGCAGCAATTCCTGGACAAAATGGAATTTAATTCAGCCGCCAATCATTTAAATGAACTCCCAAGATTAGAACCCAAAACAGGCCGTACCGATTGAAGTGCAAAGTACTGAACCGCTTTCCTCATGCGTTCTGGTCTTTCCGAGGATGTGAGCCGTTGCGAGAAATACGTACATAAAAAGCATGGACACTACAAAGGTAAAAATGGTCCAGCCATGTACTGTTTGCTGCTCCCACAATAATCCGTAGACAATCGCGGTGAGCAGCAGGAAAAATGACGCGATGAGCATCGCCGGGACGTAGACATACGAGTATGTCCTGGAGTGAAACAGTTCTACATTGAAAGGTTGCCCATCTGCAGCCTTGGCCTTGCTGTAATGGATCAAAAGCATCTAAATAATCTCTTACATTTCTGTATTTTCTTCGAAACAAATTAATAGCGCTTGATCCTGTTCATCTCCGCTAAGGCTTGAATTTGACTCAAAGTCAGGAATCATGCCATCAATGCAGTAATCAACCTTCAACATCTTCCAAACTCGGCTCGAGCTTAAATGGGCGATACTACCATCACCTAACAGCCTCCATCTGCGCAAAGACGAGAAATAACTTAATTCTTCACCAGTTACAGTCACAGAACAAGACACAAAGCTTGGCTGCTCACGTACATTTGTTTCTCCTGAATCAATTCACCGCCCAGCGTCACATCTCTCAACGGCCACATGCTGTGATCTACATCTACTGCGCAATTTGGGCCTTGTTGCCTAAAATGCTTTCGCGGGGCTCGTGAAGGAGGGAGCTTTGTATGTGGGTCCGAATACAGTGTCGGAGACCACGAAATCGGACCGGACGGCTCACATCCAGGCCCATCGTTTGTGATGGCGAGAGATTTACCGACACTGCAGCATTTTGGAATGCAGAGGACGTCAATACCGTCGCCATCTTTGTCATTGGTCCCACACCTTGGTGGGCAGACCTCCACAGTAATTTTCGACCTAGCAATACTGAACATCGACCGCAGGAATCAACTTTGAATCTACGACTACTTTTCCTATTTTGACCAAAAACAAATAAAGTTACCGGCTTCCTTACTTTTGCACGCAGTACTCAGTTGGTTCATAATACTCGTTGTCGATTCTTAGCTGGCCGTGCCGGGTGAGATTTGCTGCAAATAAAATCGAAATAATAATGTTGGACTCGGCGCCCCTGTTGGTTTCTTGACTGGCTTCTGCAGGAAAGTCCAGCAATATCTTTTCATTGTTGCAGGTAATGGCAGAGTTAAACTCGTGCAACCTTTAAACAGGTCAAAATTGAACTTTCAGTGAATGCCGATGATATAAACACAAGGCTTTTCCAAGGTTGGATTGCACCAGAGGGGACGCATTTTCTCAAAATGTTGTGTTTTTGTCTAGAAACTTTTTTGGGGACTGAAATGTGTTTAGTGCGGGTGTCGAGTCTTGAAGAGGTCTAGAAGCGCGAACCTAACCTAACCTAAGTTATGATAATCGTTGTATTGGTGAAGTTGCTTTTAACAACAAAATCGCGTTTCGCATGCCCTCCTCGTGGATTAAGCCTTCGGCTTACTCACTAAACGATTTGAAAGCAAAATATCGTATCTTAACCCAGCCTAACCCACCATTCACACAAGCAAAAGCTGGATGTGATCACTAGTCGGACGCTCGCTGCGCTCGCTATTTAATGTGCGTAAAGTATGAGAGGAAGCTGGTACTTTGCGCTTTGGGCGCCCTTTGGTGCAACCCAACCAATTCCCAATGCCCAGTGATTTACTTACCCAAATTTCAAGTCGCTGTGCTCGGGACTGATGAAATACTGTGATAAATGTCCATTGCTGCTGTCATTGAATGCGGAACTGAATTGCTGACATTTGTACAGGTGATTTGTTGTCTCGCTCGCAGTCACGGCCGCAGTCGCAGTCAAACCATCGATTATGATTGAAATTAGGAGCACTGTGCAATAGAATACTGTAACTGCCGAGTTGGAACGTCTTGTCACTCTGAGTCGCCACATTATCAGTGATTGTGATTATGATGGAGTCTATTTTTGAAGATGTTCATCTTGGTTTATCTTGCAATATCTTACAGAATTTTACAAACTTTGTGGATGTTTTGCTCAAGGGCATTACATGAAATGATTCTTATTGGCTCACGAATTTAACATGAAGAAGACTTGCACTGTCAATCGTTAACTATTTCCTGACCATACAATTTCCAGCCTGAGTTGTACACGTGTGCGCGATATTTTTTCAAGATTCTCAGGAGTCTGAGACGTCTGGACCTTGAATTCTCGAGTTGTGCTTGTGAATGCAGAATGCTGGTCACGAAATCATGACTTAAGTATCCTGAATGTGGTTATTGTTTTCGCGAATTCCTTTCCTGGCGCTTCACCGCTGCCAAACCGAGCTAGAATTCCGTGGTTCTGTGGTTTATGGTTTAATAGCGTGGAACTGGACCTGAAATTACCGAAACCCCTGCAATGCGAGTACAAACTACGACTCACGACGCTCTATTAGCTGGCTTGAACCATTCTTAGCAGGAAAATTTGCAGAATACTACACATTGTTATAATGATACAGTGAAGTACATGAAATAGTGACAATACATGCTGAAGAGGAGCACAAGCTCAAGATTATCAAAGCATTGTGTGTGAATTCAGAATAAAACATTCGCAATTCACATTGAGTCATCTCATCTGTACATCAACAATACCAGTGTCAGTATCTCGCATTGCATACCTGATGCTTGATGGATTGCATGCATTGTCAATTGTAATGTGATGATTACGGATTACGCAATAATTTCACGACAATAATGCAATGACGTCCAGTTGTACTGATTGTAGACTCTATTCTGCACTCTATAGTGCTTACATTTCACATGAAGGTACAATTTCTCAAGATATTATGCAGTTTCACATTGCAGCCTTGCGTGGATGCTGTCCAGAGGTGGATTTCGAGAATTCATCCATTCGTACTCATTCATCGGCATTCTCAAGTGAATCATTGGTGGATTTGACGTAAATGACATAACAACGATTTGTGCCTACGTGAGCCATTGACCATGAACTCAAACCCAGGCACGCACAGGGCCTTTGAGCACCTCTACCGAGACTACTTCAGTCGAGTTTGGCTTAGCCGGGGCTTGTCTGAACTGGGACTTTCTATGCATTGTCTAACCACGTTCCTACTCCGAGACAGAAGTTCATGTTGGTCAAAGCAAAATTCGGACATTCAGGATCAAAATCGTCAAAATTGTTAGACAAAGATGTCAGCGCCAGGCTTTTCATTTTCAGGCGTCGTCTCTCAAAAAAATGGCACACAGGTTGTCTCTTCAAAGGTTGGTGCAAGAAGTCATTGAAGTCATGATCAGGATTAGCTGTGTGACGTGAATTCGCCAATTTATGTTTAACCTTTTCATACCATACAGACGCGGCTCGACAGAGAACTTAAACAATTTGCCCTGAGTAGCGGTGAAACGACTGGGATTCGTCTCAACACAGAAAAGATGGAGAGCGTTGGAAACGGACGGCTTACCACGTAAGCTAAAAACGGACTTCACTTCATGTGGCTTCGCCACTCGCCAACTCGTCATAACCTTGTCATGCTTTGCGGCTTGCAGGTGGTTTATCAACATTGACGGCGCTAAAGGAACTTTGTACGCTGGAGAAAAGTTCGAGTTGCAATTACAGTTCAATTCCAGCTATCCATTTGAGAGTCCGGAAGTCACATTCATCGGGCCTCACATTCCTGTCCACCCGCACGTTTACAGCAACGGACATATTTGCTTGAGCATTCTGGCCGATGACTGGAGCCCTGCACTCGGTGTTTTCGCAATTTGTATCTCCATCCAGTCAATGCTGAGCAGCTGCAAACAAAAGGTTGAGGATCTCTGCACAAATCACGAATCATTCGGCTCGTAACTAATCCCTCGTTGACTGTTCTATTTTAGAAACGACCACACGATGACGAATTTCATGTGCAGGCCGGCAAGTCAGCTAAGGAAACGAGTTGGCACTTTCATGGTAAGTGAATCGGGGCGGATTAGTCGGATGTTCATTCTTGGTCGTGAAGTTCTCAGAGAATAACCTCTTTATTCAGATAATGATGTCTGAATCCCGTCCTCGAGTTCTGGCCAAATTTTTCGAATGGAGAGGAGCTTCAAGGTTGAGCGGGCGCCAGCAAAAAAGTTTACGCGTTCTACTACAACCAGATTAAAGTATTTAATCTCTAAATTCCTTTCTGTGAAAACTGAAAACCATCTAAAAGTAAATTCTCCCTGAATAAATTGATGATCATTACAACCGGAATCAGGCACTCGCACTCGCATTGCACGCATTATAGTTTAACTTCACAGCGTTGACGTTGTTGAATTGCTCGAGGGCGCGACCGCAGTCGGATTTCCACTGTAATGCCTCAGTGACGAGCTGTTGTGAGTTGACGTAACTTTGGTTCCACTGATCTCTCGACTGTCGATGTCCAATGAAATGAGCTTGCAGCATGGCAATCTTTTGAAGATGTCCAAGAAAGCTAATGCAAGAAAGACGATAATCTGTAACCACAATAATGCAATCTCAGTAACTTTTAATGACTTGGTGAATTCTTACGCCGAGCTCTTGGATATTTATGCCACAGATTCGCCAATACTTGGGGCTTGCAGACAAAAATGAAGAAGGTGGCAACTCCTTGGGCCAAGTTTACAATGTCAAACACAATCCAAATCGGCGAATTGTTCTTTGAGTCATTGGTCAGCCACGAAATGAACTCAAATATCCACGACACACCCATTACAAAGAAGAGTTTCGCAAAGAGTTGTACTCTGCAAGATAAAATGGGCTTATCAGCGACGGGTTTGCTTAACAGTTGATAGATCGTATCTTCGTGTATCGTGTCCTTACTGCGACTGATTGCCAGCCTGTCCTCTTCGCACGGCCATCGTATTCTTCTTGTAGTTGTACATGATGAGGATTGTATTTCCAAACACTGATAGATCGACGACGAGCTCGAATGCGATCAAGTAGTACAAGTACGGACCTTGAGCCTTAGGTTCCAAGAAGCAGTTGAAAACTCCGTAGTTTGGTAGTATGAGCCCACTGGGTTTGGACGACATGGAATACCTGGAATAGAGTTCTTCGTCAAATGCCGTTTCGTTTTATAAAATTCAGACAATTTCCACAAACAACCTCACACGTGGCTTCTGGAAATTCTCAAACTTACACATTATCCAGTGTCACTCCAATCACCACGATAAAGAGTGGAACCCCAAGGGAAAACAGAGTGTAATACCCGAATCTTGTCCACCCCTTTGATTTGTTTGATGCAGGCGTCAAATTTCTGCCACACAGTCACTCAACGTCAGAATGATTTCGCAAAATAAAATTACGAGAGCATTTGCTGTTTGCAGTTAAGACCTATTTTACCTGAAAGTCCACCACAGGTCCTAAAAAATTAAGCAAAAATGACCCACTACAGTACAGTATTGATTTTGAATCATCAGGGACATTGATAACATGATAACTTACAAAGTCTAGAACGGTCATCCAGCAAAATGTCGACAGGAAGAAGAAATGCGTCAAGAGACCTTAAAACAGTGCAGAGATGCATGTAAATCTTGAGAGCGGCCAATGGCTAGGTTTATTCACAAGGATGCCGACTTGACGGCACAACTTACCAACTGCCACACACGCCTTATTCCCGCGCAACTCCTGCTCGTAATTTTGCAGGGTCATAATGTGCCCTATCGCCAAGAACACGAGCATGAAGAACATGGAAATCGAATGCGCGTACACGGTCCACCCATGAATGTTGTGTTTATCCCAAATCAATGTGTAGATAATCACAGTCAGTAGGAGGAACAAGGCCGAGATAAGCATCAGTGGGGCGTACGCGGTAGATAGCGCTCTCTGTAAACCGTTAATACAAATTAAGGATGTTAATGTTAATGTCCTTAGTACTCAGATTTCAAGTTCCAGTAAGCACGGCACACTCACTTGATACGAATCGTCCACCCACTCAGGAGTACACGAGCCAAATACTTGAGCTTTCAGGACCCCGTCAATGTATTCCCCATCCAAGCAAAACTCTTCCGGGGCGACGGTGATCACAGTGCCGTCTTCTGCTAGTATGGACACAGACCCATTCTCAAGCACGTCGAAAGGTCTACTATACACAAATGGCAGCATTTAGAAAGCGTGGCGAGGGCGCTGAAACATAAAGTAAGGTTGTCATTAATCTCACGGGTCGCCCGTATTCGAGTAGTGCTGTTGAGAACAATTTAATCCAGTCTTGTAATGAATCTGCCTCCTACGATTCGCTTGCGCAGGGGCTGTGGCGTTACCCGTGCTCGTGCTAGAGAGTTCGTCGTCTCCCAAAAATGTCGGATGCCATACATCGCCGGACTTCGCTGGAATGCATTCGAATCCGTCATCTTCGCCTCCGTTCATCATAAGCTTGTTCCATGGACAACATTTTTGAATGCAGACTCTCGTGCTTGAATTTGAGTGTGAGCCGTGAGGCCCAGCGCCAACGCAAGAAACACGGCAAGCCTTGATAATAATGACTTGGTTTCTCTCTGAGTACCTGCGAAACAATGAAGCAATCAAGGCCCGCCAACTTCAAGCTCGTCGAGCAAATTCACAATCAAAATGAAAAGGGATTACTCTTCTAGGCAGTACTCATCGGGCGCGTAGTAATTGTTCTTTACCAAAACCACTCCCTCGCTCGTAAAATATGTGTTGGGGAAATCATGCTCGTAATTGACTACATTGCCGGTGAAGTTAATTCGGTAGGTCTCAGTAGGACACGAAAGGTCAACTGTCTCGTTCAGGCTGCGATGCGAAAACAAAATGACCACAGTAAATCAGTATAGCCAGTTTTCGACATAACTATCCTTCGTCTTGCACCCTTACCTGAACCAAGTGCGATTTCCGTGCAGCATTGTCGATGCTGGAATTTCAATTACGTCTGGGACTGGCACATCTGTTATACCATGCAAGTTGCTACATTTCTTGATTTTGTACTCAACCACGCCACCTTCCTCGATTTGAGCAACTTTCTCCGGGAAAATGCCAATTATCTCGTCCTTGTCTGGAGTGCCTGTGGCCAAATCAGGCAAACAAGCCAAAATCATAGTGCTCAGCTTGCCATCGTGAAGTTCGTGATCAAAACAGAAATCAGACGACAGCACCAAAGACCTTTCGTGGTCGTGGAGGTACAAGGCGACAGAACCGTTCGCAAGTAGTGCAAATCTGAAATTGAGTGCAAATTCTTTCGTTCAACATTCCATTGTTATTAGAACGAAATTAATGAGTGGTACCGTTCTTCTGCTGACGTCGAGAGCAACGCTGGACTGGCACACGTGAAAACAGCCCCTGCGTAAAAGTGAATACCTGCGCCCGGTTTTTGTACACTTTTCTTCACACATGCGTCAACCATTTCTTCAGAAGAATCGTTTTTGTAGAGGTCGAAGCAGTTGAGCACTGGTGGCTCGTGAAAATCGACGCTGGACGTCGGCAACGAAGAGCCAACATTTTCTGACTTGACGCAACTGCTGCTATTTTTGTCGTAAACTTGCGAGAACTCAGCGCAGCACTTCGGCACACACAATTTCGAGCCGGTGCTTGACACGGGACAGGCATTGCAGATGTGCACAGACACCGACTCGCCATCATATCTCTGAACGCAGTATTCGTCAACTCGGAAGTTGTTGACTCCAAACTTGAGGACCCCATTCGAATCAAATTTGAAAGGTGTATTGAGATTGGAGCTCGAGACACGCGCAGCTGTTGAAATTTCAGAAAGACTGTTTGTGCACCCGGGATCCAGGTCTTGTCTCTGCAATCTAGATGTGATCAAGATAATCAAGACTTGTATTTGTACATCTCAAGCTCTGTGAACTCACTTTCAGCAAGACATTGAGCAAGCAACTTACATGAACTTGGACCTCACATTGTTGTACATCAGTCCAGGTGGGAATTCAACATCGAAGATATGCACAAAGTTTGTGTAATTATTGCACGTGTGAATTACTGCTTGAGGATCTTGAGCGTGACAATATTTCCAGGCCACACAAGCTACCACAAAGAATTGATACATTCGAAACTGCTTCATTATTCCGTGCGATCAACAATTAAGTCATTTTAGAACAGTAATGGAACATCCCAAGATCGTTCAACCTTTCACCGTGTAATTGAAGCCGTATTTAGCGTACGCTTGATAGAGACAGGCGAAAATGACGTTTGAGCCGATTGTGGCATATTTCATTTCGGTCGAGGAAGGAAGTGTTAATATTCTTCGCGTTATAAAGTGTCCTACACCAATTCGTAGATTTATGGATTAGAAAACAGAGGGAATTTTATTGCAAAATAAGTTACATGTAATTTCGCAAGGACTTGTCAAGTAATTCTATTCCAAGTATTACCATTATGTCGTATTACCGCTACCGCGAGAATGTATTGGTTCCGTAATTCAATGTCGTTTTCGATCTGTCCCATTTCACGCTGAGTGCCTTGAATCCTGGACGAACATAAGAAGGCTAATTTAAAGCAGAAGACTTACACGAACGTGTGATGAAATGCTGAGCTTAACTTACTTGTCAAACTGGGATACTTTTGCTCGAGTTGTTTCCAAACGCTCACTCGACACGTGAACATGAAAAATATCAACATGCTCTGCAGTAAATTAAGGACTTCCACAATGACCCAATAGTATCGAAATGAGTCCAGCTTCAGCATCCAAGCAGTGAGTTCAAATATCCAGATGAGCAATGCAAGCAGGAGAAGTTTAAGATAAATGATTATCCTGCACAAAATTAAGAGACTCAAGTACACAACGATGCCTTCTGGCGTGGCCATAAATTATCATTTGCCATACAGTTTCCATTTTGTAGCGCTTCGTTCGCCGATTGTGTTCTTCATGACCCTTTGAAAGAGCATCAGCCGACAAATTGTGAGGCCAAAAAAGATCACATTGAATGCCAGAAGGACGCCGAGTGGATAAAAGAGGTACCAACCCTCTGCAGTTGATGACAGCATGCACTGACCGTCGGCTCCATAACTTGGTAAAATCAAAGCCGACTTTTGTAGGTTATTTCTAGTAATAAAAACAGGACGATTATAGCATTAGTAACGGTACACGCGCTCTGCTTACTTGTACACAAGGTCCAAAACTAAACCACATCCTACGACAAGTCCCGGAATTCCCCAGGCGAAGAGTGAAAATACCACAAATCGGCCTGCACGTTGCTCTTCGAGAAGGCTAGTACTGTTGGGAATGTTTAGAGTCCTAAAATTCGCATTCGCAGGATTTAAAATTAGAATTAATCACGTGAGTGTGTGATATTCTCATGCAAAATATCAATAACCTGAACGTTGTCCACAGATTCTCATTAATGGCTGTCAACCAAGAAAAAGTTGACAATAAAATCAAGTGCGTGGCCGCTCCTGGCATAACAAGCATGCATTGTAATACAATAGCACTTGAGCCCTCGTATAATTGTCATTGCCACTTTTATTCCCAAAAACTTACCAATGAGCACACAGCCAACATTGTGGCTAGTTTCAATGTCAATCTGTTCGCCCGCCCCCGATGACAACGCCCGGATGAAATGAATCATGTTTGCGGCGCCCAAGAAGATATAAAGCAGTAACAATGATGTCACGTACGAGAGCACGACCCACAAGTGGAATTTCAGCTTGTCCCACAAGAGCAGGTGGACAATGATTGTGACCGTAAGCAGGGAACAGGACAGGAACATGAGGACGGAGTAGAGAATTAGGGCAAGTAAATTATGATCTTCATCTTGGCGAGCGTGAGCTTCGTCGATGGCTTTCAATAGCACCGACTCGCAAACGATTAACACTTGATCTTGAGGGTAGACACTTTCCAAAGACGGTGTCGACTCCAGCGAAATTCCTGCCAGTGTTTGATCTGCGCCAGGATCTTGCAAATTGTCCACGCAATAGTCTCCGAAGGGAAGCGCGACTTTCGTGACCAACTTCGCTGTGGACGTCGTGGGTTTGTCGAGTACCAATCCGTTGCCATTTGATGACATTTTCAACCTGCATCATAGGCATTGAACATAGCAGTTAAATGTTTTCGAAGGCCGCAGTTGCGTGAGTTGATGGCGTACGTACTCGATGGTTTGAATTCCATTGGCAGTACTTGTCCAGTTCCTGAACAAAAATACTCTTGCAGTCGAGTCCGTGCATGTAAAATTTTGCAGTGAAATGTGCGTGACAGAAGAGGCCAAAGAGGAACTGCCCTCCAGAATACCATTTTCCCAAAATGGTTGAAAGTCACTGGCACTGCCATCGCCAACATTCATGCACTGTGGACTTACAGACGATGTTGACTCCGTACTTATTGCTTGGCCAAGATCACAGCATTTCGGGATGCAGGAAACTGGGTTCCTTGACCCTGCTTTTGGTGATGAGGAGGCTTTTGACGAGCACTGTGATTGACACACTCGGAGTTCGATCATGTATCTGGCTAATCTGTGATAAGAAGACATGCTTTACTGGCTATAAATGAGTCGTCTGAATTCCTGAAAATTGGGCATGGTTTCTTACCTTTGAATGCAAAATTCCTGTGCAGCAAAGTATTCGTTCCCCATACGGACGTGTCCGTCTTGTGTAAAGTATGCCAGCCTGGGCACGGCGTCTTCGCTTGAACCCATTTCATTTGCGCTTGTCCGCGTCACCGTTTTTCCCGTGGATGTGCTAGGGAGCTCCCTCGACACCAAAAAGTCGCCATTTGCACAACCTGGACTGTTTCCTTCCAGGCTACATCAAGAAAATGGATGACAGACGTAAAAATAAGTGCGGATTTGACTGCGCTTGACACTTGAATGTCAACTTACGTAAGGGCAACGCTCTTCATACCGAAGCTGAGCGAGGGTGGAAATGTCACCCGCGTCGGCGCGGTGCCCGCAGCTGTTTTGACGTCTTCAACGAAGCAAGTGTAGACCACATTTGCGTCTGACACTTGGAGAGTGAACAGAAGCAGCAGAATCAGCCGAACAAGCGTTTGTGCTTCAAATGTGAGATCCATGCTTTGGCCGTCGATTGCCTTCTAATGTACGTGTGGACATGGCACAGGAGTCAGAGAAATACTGCTGCAGTATTTGGCATTGTTGACAAATAGCTAAATAACCACCGCCGTCGTACCGTCCACCTCACAGTCATGCTAATAATCGGTTTAAACCGGCGATAACTCAAATTTTACTCACCACACGACGAGGCACTACCAACTGCTATGATATGTGTACTGCTTTTACTTTTAGCACTTTAAAGTTTGCGGAAAGCTTTGATAACGCTGACCACATCCTCTAGCGCAGTCGAATCGTGTATTCGCGTATCTCGCTACGCTGTGTTGATTGTTCTGATTATACAGAAAGAGGTCGAATGCTTTAAACTTGGAAATTTCTCCTAACAAGCAGGTAAGCAGAGAAACAATTCCAACAACGTTCTCGGAGCGGCGTTTTACACAATGAAGACGAAACTAAGAAAATACAAGTACACAAGGATCGAATTTATGAGGGCCAGCTAGTGTTTTAACTTTATAAAATGCATAGATTCGATGGTAGTTGACTACAAATGTATGAAACCAGCTGCAAAATATGGGTATGAGAATTTTGGAAGCATTTACCACAAGGAACTTGGATACACACCGGAAAACGAACTTGTAACGATACCATTCGCATACGACGGTGTTACAATTGGGCCAATTTTAGTATTGAGCGTCTTGAACGACTCAATACATAAACGAATCCTGTAAACGTGAACCGTCCGTGTGAACTGTTATAACAAAACCTTTTGATTTGTTTGTCGTCAACTGATTTAAGCAATGGCATTTTACAGTGAATACGAGACTCAGAAGATTGTCAAGGTTCCAAGTTACTTGCTAAAATGGACCTTCGTATGTTGGCTCATTGGTTCCACCATTTACGTGTTTGGGTAATTAACATTCTAAAATTGTAAAATTAAGTAATTTCCGTTAAATTTTGAGTTAGGCTTGGTCTCGTCTACTTGTCTCAGCTATGCAGTGATTTGGGAAAGAGGTTACCAGCTTGTGTGTCCGGTTCAGTCGATGGTATTGAGCAGACTCGAAGGAGCTACGAATGTTGATTTCACGGATGAAGAAATCAATGTCCCGAACCCGCAAGCGTATCGGCGCGGAGTTTGGGATCACACCGATCTCAGAGTATCTCCTTCAAGTGGGTCGGAGAATGGAGGTGTTTTTGTGCTCACCAACTTTGTCATGTTCCCCAATCAAACACGGGGACGATGTCCGTCCGCGGGACCAATCATCTCAGGCAGAGGAAGAGGAAGTACAATGAATTACATTCAGCGCGGTGGTGGAAAAAGGCAAAATGGGACTAACCCGGTAACTGCATTGAACTTTTCTCGACGGGTTTTGGGGTTGCCCAAATTCCGACCTATGCTGTTTTATAGTTCATGCAATCTGTGAATTCAACCTGCGTCACGGACAAAGATTGCAAAGGACCAGGCCTAATTTTGAGTAATGGAATCACAACCGGAAGGTGTGTCCCTGAGGAAGAAGCCACAATTCAGTTCCGCAATGGGCCAGGAATGAGAACGTGTGAAGTAGAAGGCTGGTGTCCAGTTGGGCCAGTTGTCCTTCCATTGTAAGGCAAGACGGCAGGCTACGCCGCGTGCGCGCATTTACATAGCTTGTTTTTCCAATTGTAGTGGAGGTTCCCGTCTAATCTTGGAAGGAGTGAGCAGTATTTTGGCGGTTATCGAGAACTCCGTCGAATTCCCAGCTTGTGGTCCCGAATACCGTCGAAAGAACTACCACAACCATACAAATGCCATATACAGGAAATATTTAAGTTCGTGCATTTACAATTCGTCCGATAAAATTGATCGTTATTGTCCACGATTCAGAATCGGTGATATTGTCAACATGGCCGGAGCTGACTTTACAGAAGTTGGAATCAGCGTAAGCAAAAATTCAATTCAAAAGCGTTCCAGAATCAAGAACATTGGCCTCGATTTTACGATTAGGGGCCGTTTTCAGGGCGGAGTCTTCACCATCCGAATATCCTGGAACTGCAGCTTTGATTGGGGGTTCACAATTCAGGATTGCCTTCCAAAATACTCCTTCCTGCGTGCTGATGATGCATTGACTAGTGTCCTGGGACTGGGAACGACTTTTCAGTTAGAATTTGTGACTGGACCCGGAATTCTCATTTTTCAATTGCTATTCTCAAAGCCTTTTTTGTATTTTTCAAAGGTCTGTGACTCAACACGACGATGACCGGCGCACAATGCGACAAAACTACGGGTTACGTTTTAACATCGAAGTTCTTGGGAACGGAAGGCGATTTGACTTTCTCACATTCTCGATGGTCGTGGGATCCGGGCTTGGAATTATTGGAATGGTAAACTCTACCACGTCGAAACTTGGAAGTCCGAATTGGAAGTAAAGAGTTGATAATGGAAATGTATCTACTTTTATTGAAAGGCGACTGCGATTGCTGATGGGATTCTCGTCATGCTCATACGCTTGAAGAACTGTGCTAAATGGCAGTGTCTGAAGTACTACGACGAAGAGATGAAGTATGACTTGTCATTTATTCAAAACGATAAGGACAAGATTGGCAGTCGAAATGGCTCCATGGACATGTATCAATACTGACAGTAGCAGCGGGCCAACGGCCAAACAGGCCGAGCAGGGCAGGGCTCAAGTCGGGCCAATTTCCGTCTCCACCGTGTCACTCAGCTTTCTCGCCGTCATTTCCTGTATAGTCGTATTGTTTGCTGAACTGGATCCTGCAATACACCCACAAACTGATTAGAAATTAATTTCACTCGAATTGAGACATGATTTTTTACGTGAGTTTTGCCTTACCTGACGGACAGTTTCTGGCGCAACTGAATGAAGCGATGCAGAGGCGACACGAATCAGTCACGCCTGCACAGAATCAGAATACGAGCACTTCAACATCAGCACACAAAGTCAAGACTGCGATTGCTGATGGGATTCTCGTCATGCTCATACGCTTGAAGAACTGTGCTAAATGGCAGTGTCTGAAGTACTACGACGAAGAGATGAAGTATGACTTGTCATTTATTC